>CM019695.1:35247147-35288768 GCA_009760885.1 Achatina immaculata
TGAATGACATATTATATTCTTGTACGTGACAGTGCACCAGAAATCCATGAAAATGATCACAGGAAAGTGTATGTTTTTGCTACTTTCGTATCACTAGTGAACATTTGCTAGCACATGCAGGACATACAAGGAAAGATGAAAGCAGACCGAATAAGAGGCAACATTTCTATTCTGCTATCAAGAACACTACATAGTTTAATCAATAACATTTGTAACAAACTGTTCACAACACTGTTATATTACAAACTGCTCACCTCGTTCACAACACTGTTGTATTTTGAACTCTTCACCTCTTTCACTACACTGTATATTACAAACCGTTGAACTCGTTCACTCCATTGTTATATTATAAACAGTTCACCTCATTCACTAAACTGTTATATTATGAACTGTTCACTTCTTTCGCTACACTGTTATATAATAAACTGTTCACCTCTTTCACTACACTGTTATATTACAAACTGTTCACCTATTTCACTACACTGTTATATTACAAATTGTTCACCTCTTTCACTACACTGTTATATTACAAACTGTTCACTACACTGTTATATTACAAACTGTTCACTACATTGTTATATTACAAACTGTTCACTACACTGTTATATTACAAACTGTTCACTACACTGTTATATTACAAACTGTTCACTTCTTTCACTACACTGTTATATTACAAACTGTTCACTACACTGTTATATTACAAACTGTTCACCTCTTTCACTACACTGTTATATTACAAACTGTTCACCTCTTTCACTACACTGGTATATTATAAACTGTTCACATAATTGACAAGACTGTTATATCACAAACTGATCACATGATCTACTAGACTGTTATATCACAAACTGATCACATGATCGACTAGACTGTTACATTACAAACTGTTCACATGATCGACTAGACTGTTATATTATAAACTGTTCACATAATTGACAGACTGTTATATCACAAACTGATCACATGATCGACTAGACTGTTATATCACAAACTGTTCACATGATCGACTAGACTGTTATATCACAAATTGATCACATGTTTACTTGTTACTTTCTGACCTCTGTTACATGATGCTAGTGGCAGTGTGAGAGCTGTTGTTCCAATAATCATTCTAAATTTACCTTTACTTATCAACATCATCGCCCACATCGTTGTTTCATCTATTGAATCCTGGGATAGCATAGTGATTCTGTTAGTTTAAACTTGTGATTGCAGAAAGAAAATATGTGAGGTGATCATCTTGTATCTAGTTTGTGGAAACCTTGTTTTGCTGCTACTAGCCCCTGCCTTCTACGTTTTGTTCGCAACATTTTCTTCCATTTCTTCATCGACTGTTAGTTAGGCTAACCTTACTCTCTTTTCTATATCCTCATCCTAGAAAATAGTTTGAAATTTTAAGTTGGAGCAAACTTTAATAAGTGTTAAGTAGGAGCAAACTTTCATCAATGTTAAGTACCAGTAAAACTTTCATCAATGTTAAGTACCAGTAAAACTTTCATCAATGTTAAGTACCAGTAAAACTTTCATCAATGTTAAGTACCAGTAAAACTTTCATCAATGTTAAGTACCAGTAAAACTTTCATCAATGTTAAGTACCAGTAAAACTTTCATCAATGTTAAGTAGTAGCAAACTTTCATCAATGTTAAGTAGGAGCAAACTTTCATCAATGTTAAGTAGGAGCAAACTTTCATCAATGTTAAGTAGGAGCAAACTTTCATCAATGTTAAGTAGGAGCAAACTTTCATCAATGTTAAGTAGGAGCAAACTTTCATCAATGTTAAGTAGGAGCAAACTTTCAAAAATGTTAAGTGGGAGAAAACTTGTGTGTACTGTTTAACTTATGAATGTACTGTGTGTCCTATGTGTGTACTGTGTATTTTGTGTATGTGCTGTGTATCATATGTATATACTGTGTATCTTGTATATGTAGTGTGTATCTTCTAGGTGAGATATGTATCTTTTAAATGCGCTTATTGTATATCATAGATGAACTATCGTTTTGAGTGTGCTGAGTATTGTGTACATACATGGCAATGTATCAAAATTACTGCATGTTCCACGTGTTTTAAATACAGAGAAGGTGTAAAACATGTCTTTTGCGGTTTGTTTACAACCGAGGGGCCCACAGGTGAGCTGTTAAGGAGGCAACGGCCCGAAAGCGACAAGGAAATGACTGACTGACTGCGCCCAGAACTAACAGCGTGAAGAGAGCTATATGTCACAGCTATATCTAACTTCTGATACGTATGAATGTTGGACAATGTTACATCATCTAATCGTATTGTCAACACCAACCTAGCAAGCAACATGTACTAGTTACATTTTTATACACTAGAAAAAAAGGAACAGCTTTATTACTTAACAAGTACACAGTTGTTACAAGCATACAGTTGTTACAAGCACCCAGTTGTTACAAGTACACAGTTGTTACAAGCATACAGTTGTTACAAGCACCCAGTTGTTACAAGTACACAGTTATTACAAGCATACAGTTGTTACAAGCACCCAGCTGTTACAAGTACACAGTTGTTACAAGCACCCAGCTGTTACAAGTACACAGTTGTTACAATCATACAGTTGTTACAAGCATACAGTTGTTACAATCATACAGTTGTTACAAGCATACAGCTGTTACAAGCATACAGTTGTTACAAGCACCCAGCTGTTACAAGTACACAGTTGTTACAAGCATACAGTTGTTACAATCATACAGTTGTTACAACCACACAATTGCTACGAGCACACATCTTTAATTAAGTGGCTTCATGGATAGTTATATACTTAGTTTTATATACTTATAGTTATACACTCAGCTTTATATAGTTCTAGTAATATACTTAGTTTTATATACTTATAATAAACATCTTCAATCCGCTCCTTGATTTTGGGAAGGATGGTAACCTACCACTTCCAAAACTTGTTAGAATAACAAAGATCTAAAGTCGAAACATTTCGTGACAGTAATTACCTGAACTGTAAATTACATAAGATCATCTTCACGCGCCATAGGTTGTCTTAGGCTCTCCTGAGAGATGCTGAAAATAGAGGTGTAGTTCTTTGTGTAGAAGTAGGGCTCGCAAGGTAGTTCGTCAATTTTTCCTGTTTTCGGCGTGTCTTTCAACCTCATCAAGGGATGTTATTCCCATAAACCTCGCCTCTCTTAGCAAATATCCCTCATAGATTTTCACACTGTTGCCTCTTTTTCTTTGGCCTGTTGTGTTCCACTTGATAGCTTGTTTTGGGATTCTCTGATCATTTCTTCTCATCAAGTGACCAACATATGTCCATCTCCTTTTCCTGATCACCCATGAGATTGGTTGTTATTCAGTCATCTGTCTTATCTCTGTGTTGTTCTTGAAGTCGTTCCACTTTATACTGAGTATTTTACTTAAACATTTGTTTTCAAAAGAGTCTAATTTCTTGTCTATTTCTTTAGTTGTTTTCCAGCTTTCGCATGCATAAATGAGGGTGGATATTACATTTAAATTGAATAGTCTTGACTTTGTTTTTTTGTTTTTGCTTATAACTTTTGAATGCCATATGTTCTACAGATTCTTGAAGGTCAATGCTGCTTTTGCAATTCGAATTCTAACTTCCTTTCTGGTGTCACCATCCTGGTCTATGTAGCTGCCAAGGTATGCAAATTGGTGAACTTCTATGACATATGTACCTTATACGTATATTTTTCCCTCGCGATTAATGAGAAGTTTCATTATTATTTTTGTTTTATTCCTTGTTAATTTCAAGTCCTATTTAGCTAGCCAAGGAAGACAGGGTATCTGTTTTCTTACTTGCATCAAATTCACATGTCACTGATAAGAGTTATGCCATATGCAAAATCAAGATCTTCTAGTTGGGTCCCATGTACCCAGTCAATACCCGTTTTACCTGTCCAGCTATTTTTTAATTATGAAGTCTATGGCAATTCTTCAAACAAGGGGTGCGACAAGGATGTGTACTATCTCCAGACCTTTTTTTTTTTTGTATAGCGAGAATATTCTAAGAACGATCATCACAGAACCAGGCATAAAAACTGGAGGATATAATATTAACAACCTTTGGTATGCTGACGACACAGTAGTGATAGCTGAGAACAAACAAGACCTGTAAAATCTCTTGGATAAAGTTGTCAAAGAAAGTGAACAGAAAGGTCTTACTTTGAACATAAAAAGACAGAGACTATGGTTATATCTAAGAAAAATAATCCACCAAAATGCAGTGTAAAACTAAATAGAACTATTCTAAAGCAGGTGCAGAAATTCAAATACCTTGGAGCAGTAATAACTTCAGATGGGAAATGCAGAACAGAAATTAAGAACAGAATAGGCCAAGCAAAGAGTACATTTTAGAGAATGAGAAACATATTAACCAACACATCCTTATCAATGAATGTTAGAAAACGAGTCCTAAAATGTTATATTGAACCTATCTTGTTATATGGAAGTGAATCATGGACAACAGGCAAGTCTGCACAAAAATCATTGGAAGCAGCAAAAATGTGGTTTATTAGAAGAATGTTGTGAATACCCTGGACAGAAAACATAACTAATGAAGAATGTATGAGAAGAGCTAGAGAGACAACAAATAAGAGAGAGACAATGTACTTTAACAGGACATGCAATGAGAAGAGGGGGCATTGAAGATATTATAACAACAGGAAAAACAGAGGGAAGAAGATCAAAAGGAAGACCAAGAGAAATGATACTGGACAGTCTGACGGGTTGGTGTGAGAGGAGATCACCAACTGAGCTGATGGCCTGCATGAAGGATCGTGTACTCTGGAGAACATAATAGCCACACCAGTCAGCACGGCACCTGATGATGATTATGATTATATTTTTCCCTCGCGATTAATGAGAAGTTTCATTATTTTTTGTTGTTAATTTCAAGTTCTATTTAGCTAGCCAAGGAAGACAGGATATCTGTTGTTATACTTTGTTACTTCTCTCCTACTATATTGTGTCACTTCTCTGCTGATATATTTTCTTATTTCGCTGTTAATATATTCTGTTACTGCGCTGTCCATATATTTTTACCACACTGCTAAAATATTTTGTTACTTATCTGCTAATATATTTTGTTACTTATCTGCTAATATAGTTTGTTACTTATCTGCTAATATATTTTGTTACTTATCTGCTAATATATTTTGTTACTTATCTGCTAATATATTTTGTTACTTATCTGCTAATATATTTTGTTATTGTTCTGCTAATATATTTTGTTACTGCGATGCTGATATATATTTTTCCTGCGATGATAACATATTTAAACTAAATCTACAACAGTTAATACAGCATTACACTATTATAGCACAAGACAATATTCATCTATACAACTCTACACTCATATAATACAATTCTCATTCATTCATTAGCATGTCTCTTGCCTCACTAACAGCACTCCTGTAGGCCTCTCAGTTGTGAGCAAGATGGCCTGCTGCTGATGCATCCATTTGCAGATCATCAACGATGTCTTGTACCCATCTTCGCTTTGGTCTTCCTGTCCTTTCTTACCATTATGTACCCTTCCAAGACAGTCTTCTCTAAATTCTCATGTTATAAATACTTACTTAGATTTTCTCTGTTTAATCTTCTTTACTAACTAACCTTCTTCAATATTAAATGCTTGTAGTATGGATATAGTTGTTCGTTTTTTTTGAGCGTTCTTGATATCTGAAGAACATTTCTACAGCATTTACATGTTTCTCAGCTCTACATTCATCTAATACAACACTATACTTATCTAATACAACATTTACATGTTTCTCAGCTCTACATTCATCTAATACAACACTATACTTATCTAATACAACATTTACATGTTTCTCAGCTCTACATTCATCTAATACAACACTATACTTATCTAATACAACATTTACATGTTTCTCAGCTCTACATTCATCTAATACAACACTATACTTATCTAATACAACACTATACTTATCTAATACAACTCTACATTAATCTAATACAACACTATACTTATCTAATACAACTTTACATTCATCTAATACAACACTATACTTATCTAATACAACTCTACATTCATTTAATACAATATTATACTTATCTAATACAACTCTACATTCATCTAATACAACTCTATACTTATTTAATACAACTCTACATTCATCTAACACAACACTATACTTATCTAAAACAACACTATACTTATGTAATACAACTCTACATTCATCTAATACAACACTATACTTATCTAATACAACTCTACATTCATCTAATACAACACTATACTTATCTAACACAACTCTACATTCATCTAATACAACACTATACCTATCTAATACAACTCTACATTCATCTAATACAACACTATACTTATCTAATACAACTCTACATTCATCTAATACAACACTATACTTATCTAATACAACACTATACTTATCTAAAAACATCTATACTGGCAGCAAGAAGCAGCAGTTCGAGTTGAAAATAGAATTGGAAAATACCAACCTATAAAACAAGGGGTGCGACAAGGATGTGTACTATCTCCAGACCTTTTTTCTCTGTATAGCGAGAATATTCTAAGAACAATCATCACAGAACCAGGCATAAAAATTGGAGGATACAATATTAACAACCTTCGGTATGCTGACGACACAGTACTGATAGCGGAGAACCAACAAGACCTGCAAAATCTCTTGGATAAAGTCGCCAAAGAAAGTGAACAGAAAGGCCTTACTTTGAACATCAAAAAGACAGAGACTATGGTTATATCTAAGAAACAGAATCCACCAGCATGCAGTATAAAATTAAACGGAACCATTCTAAAGCAGGTGCAGAAATTCAAATACCTTGGAGCAGTAATAACTTCAGATAGGAAATGCAAAACATAAATTAGGAACAGAATAGGCCAAGCAAAGACTGCATTTCAGAGAATGAGAAACATATTAGCTAACACATCTTTATCAATGAATGTTAGAAAACGAGTCCTAAAATGCTATATTGAACCTATCTTGTTATATGGAAGTGAATCATGGACAATAGGCAAGTCTGCACAAAAATCATTGGAAGCAGCAGAAATGTGGTTTATTAGAAGAATGTTGCGAATCCCCTGGACAACAAAAATAACTAATGAAGAATGTATGAGAAGAGCTGGAGAGACAAAAAACCTTGTCAGAAAGATAAGAGAGAGACAATGTACTTTCATAGGACGTGCAATGAGAAGAGGGGGCATTGAAAATATTATAACAACAGGAAAAATAGAAGGAAGAAGATCAAGAGGAAGACCAAGAGAAATGATACTGGACAGTCTGACGGGTTGGTGTGAGAAGAGATCACCAACTGAACTGATGGCCTGCATGAAGGATCGTGTACTGTGGAGAAGCATAATAGCCAACGCCAGTCGGCACGGCACCTGATGATGATGATGATGATGATACTTATCTAATACAACTCTACATTTATTTAATACAACACTACACATATCTAATACAACTCTACGCTCATCCAATACACCTCTACACTTATCTAATACAACTCTAAACTCATCAAATACAACTCTGCTCTCATCTAATACAACTATACACTCATCTAATGCAACTTTACACTCACCTAATACAACTCTGCATTTATCTAATACAACGTTTCAGTCATCTAATGCACCTCTATACTTATCTAACACAACTCTACCCTTATCTTATACACCTCTACGCTCATCTTATACGACTCTACACTCACCTAATACAGCTCTACACTAATCTTACACAAATCTACACTCATCTTACACAAATCTACACTCATCTTACACAAATCTACACTCATCTTATACGACTCTACACTCATCTTAAACAAATCTACACTCATTTTACACAAATCTACACTCATCTTATACGACTCTACACTCATCTTATACGACTCTACACTCATCTTATGCGACTCTACACTCACCTAATACAGCTCTACCCTCATCTTATGCGACTCTACACTCATCTGATACGCCTCTACGCTCATCTTATGCGACTCTACACTCACCTAATACAGCTCTACACTAATCTTACACAAATCTACACTCATCTTACACAAATCTACACTCATCTTACACAAATCTACACTCATCTTATACGACTCTACACTCATCTTAAACAAATCTACACTCATTTTACACAAATCTACACTCATCTTATACGACTCTACACTCATCTTATACGACTCTACACTCATCTTATACGACTCTACACTCATCTTATACGACTCTACACTCATCTTATACGACTCTACACTCATCTTATACGACTCTACACTCATCTTATACGACTCTACACTCATCTTATACGACTCTACACTCATCTTATACGACTCTACACTCATCTTATACGACTCTACACTCATCTTATACGACTCTACACTCATCTTATACGACTCTACACTCATCTTATACGACTCTACACTAATCTTATCCAACTCAACATTCATATTATACAACTTTACATTCATCTAATTCAATTCTGCATTCATATGATTCAACTCTGCACTTATCTAATACAACTCTACACTCATCTAATTCAACTCCACACTCATCTATTACAAATCTAAACTCATCTTACACAAGTGTACGCTTATCTTATACAACTCTACACTCATCTAATTCAACTATACACTTGTCTAATGCAACTCTACGCCTATCTAATACAACTCTGCACTCATCTAACTGAACTCATCTAATTCATCTCTGCACTCATCTAATCAGCTCTACATTCATCTACGTCAACTCTACACTCATCTAAGTCAACTCTACACTGATCTAAGCCAACTCTACACTGATCTAATTCAACTCTACACTCATTTAGTACAACTCCACATTAATACAACTCTTCACCCTCATAATTCAGCTCTGCACTCATCTAATTCATCTCTATACTCATATAATTCAACTCTACACACATATAATGGAACTCTACAAACATATAATACAACTCTAAACACATCTAATACAACTCTACACTCATCTAATACAACTCTATACTCATCTAATACAACTCTGCACACATCTAATACAACCCTACATATCTAATTCAACTCTACACTTATGTTCTAGAACTGGACACTCATCACCTGGTAGTACATACTCTGAGTGGCTAGTCCATTGTCTGGAGGGAGGTGTATCATCTCGTCACTGTCCTCATGAACACGCCCAACACGTTCCTTGTGACAGTCACGCTAAGTGACTCCTCCATGTGACAGTCACGCTAAGTGACTCCTCCATGTGGCAGTCACGCTAAGTGACTCCTCCATGTGACAGTCACGCTAAGTGACTCCTCCAGTCTACTAATAGACAGTCAGTCAGGTTTTAGACCAAATTACTCCTGCCACACAGCATTAACTAAAATGACAGAAAGCTGGCTGTCTAATATAAATGATGACAAATTGTGTGGTGCTGTCTTTGTTGATTTTAAGAAAGCCTTCGATATGATTGATCATGAAATTCTTGCAAAAAAGCTGGAAGGCTATAGATTACATCCTGACCTAACAAAACATTTTCTCTCAGGTAGAAAACAAGTAGTTTGCTTTAGAAACAAAATATCTGGCTCGTCTGTGGTTGATACCGGTATTCCTCAAGGCTCCATTCTTGGTCCTCTTCTCTTTGTTATCTATATTAACGACCTACCACTACATTTAAAGCACTCTTCATGTGATCTTTTCGCTGACGACTGTACTGTTTACAATAGCGAATATGACATCAATAACCTACAGACAACGTTCCAAAATGATATAAACAGTTTGATTAAATGGAGTAATAAAAATGGTATGTTGATAAACACCAACAAAACAAAATCCTTGCTCATCACTACAAGACAGAAACTGCAAAATGCAACTAAAACTTCACTACAGCTTTGTGCTGGGACTAAGGCAATAGAAAATGTTCATGAACATAAAACCCTAGGACTCATCATTGATCAGCATTTAACTTGGAATTCTCACGTACATAACCTAACAAATTTGATTGCACAGAAAGTTTACCAATTAGCCAAGATTAAACACTTTATCGACAAAAACACAAGAACAATATACTACATATCACACATACAAACACACTTAGATTACTGTTCCACAATCTGGGATGGATGCTCAGTCTCAAACACAAAAAGGCTCCACTCACTTCACAAGCGAGCATTAAATCTTATTTGTGACAAACATCCAGTACAGAAAGAGAGGAAGACCGAAACGAAGATGGCTGCAAGACATCGTTGATGATCTGGAAATGGATGCAGCAGAAGCAGGCCATCTTGCTCACAACCGAGAGGCCTACAGGAGTGCTGTTTGGGAGGCAAAGTTCCGCAAGGGACATGCAAAGGAATGAATGAATGAATGAATGAATCCAGTACAGACTGTAGATCAACATAAACAACTCAAAATTCTACCCCTCAAAAATAGAATCATTTTTAACAAAGTTAAGTTTGTTCACAGAATTCTGTCGCACAATGCTCCGCCTTACTTGTGGTCACTGTTTACGTATAACACTAAACATAGCCAGCGTTTAAAAAACTGTCTTCTTCCTAAACCCAGAATTGATATGTACAAGAAAAGCCTTGCATACTCTGCAGTACAGCTCTGGAATACCCTCCCCTACAATTTAAAATCCATTGGTAATACTTCATCCTTTAACTCAAACCTGTTTCATTATTTACTTGCTTGTAATTATATGCCTCCATAAAATAGCCAGCACTCTCTCAACACATGGCTCGTAAACCATCAAGTACTTCAGTGACATAGTTTGAAAAGCGACTTGTTAGATATTGTTAGAAATTATTTTAATGTTTGTTTAAAAAAATATGTTAGAAGATCTGTATTTACAATGTATTTTTATTTATGTATATGTCTGCGGGTGTATGTGTGCGTGAGTGCTATTTTATTAGGTTAATTACTTCTTCTCTTTTTCCTTAAATGTAGTAGTTAAATCTTACACTCTTTTGATATGTTTTTACTAATTTAATTTGTATTTTTGTACTAAATCAAGTGAGTGGGAAGAATGAAAGATGGAGTGATGAAGTGCAGAATGTAAGACGGGCCTGCGTGCCCAATTCTTTACCCTTGAAAAATAAAGATTATTCATTCATTCATTCATTCATTCCATGTGACCATCACGCTAAGTGACTCCTCCATGTGACAGTCACGCTAAGTGACTCCTCCATGTGACCGTCACGCTAAGTGCTCCTCCACGTGACCGTCACGCTAAGTGACTCCTCCATGTGACAGTCACGCTAAGTGACTCCTCCGTGTGACAGTCACGCTAAGTGACTCCTCCATGTGTCAGTCACGCTAAGTGCTCCTCCATGTGACCGTCACGCTAAGTGACTCCTCCATGTGACAGTCACGCTAAGTGACTCCTCCATGTGACAGTCACGCTAAGTGACTCCTCCAATTATAACAGGATCTTTTACATCACACAAAAGGAAATGTGTATAAGCAACCTCTTTTATAGTTGTAACTATTTAAAAATGATGAGAGGCAAAATTTTAAAAAAAAGACTTCAAACTGTATATATAAGTTTATCTTTTCAAATGTGTTCAAGGCACAAGAAATTGACCAACCGCATTTTAATGGACTCCATGTAACAGACAATGTTTATCAAGGTGTGCTCGCCTGTCAGGGTCATACTCTGACCCAGCTTTGTGTGTGTGTGTTACTTCATTTGTGTCTAAATATGTTTCCTATGTAGTTCAACGCTTTTATAAGAGCCAGCTAATATGATTATCTTCAATCTGTAATTTGGCTGGCTTCATCGGTGCTGTATTTGACTCCAGTTTTATCAAATCAGTGGCCAGGAAAGCGCAGCTACGCCAAGTTTCGGTTGTTGCAAAAAACATGTACAGTTTTTTTTTCTTTTTGGTCTGCGAAGAAACACGCATAAAGCTTTTAATTTCAAACTCTAGAGTTGTAGAATTAAATGAAGTGTAGATGCAATGTTCAAGGGAAAAATATATTTTGAGATGCTGATATAAGATTTGTTGCGTTGTTTGATATTTACCATCATGGGCGGTCTATATGTTTAAGCAGGATACTCGGCGTGATTCTATCTTCTGCTCTTCTGTGTAGAATGTAAACTGTAGATGTATTGCTATTCATTTCTGTGTATATTTTCACTACTGTCCACTGGAATCATGTTCTTTCTTACATTACTATTCTGTGTTGTTTTGCGTCTGTTTTGTTACTCACTTCACAGACTTACTTGCTCCCAGGTTCATTCTCTCTCAGTGGAAATAGTAATACAGAAGCAGTAACTTTACAGTTGAAATGATTTTAATGATGCACGGGGTGACGATGAGTCGATGAGCGATATGACCAGAACGACAAAAGGCATCAACAAAATCCATGGACACAAGACTGGACATCTCCACGATATATGTTCCCGGCAGACTACTGTGGCCATCACAACAACCTAATACACTCTATTCTACATCTATTTCACTAAACAACAACATTTCTAACAGCATAATCTACGTCTATCTCAAACGATACACAAAACACAACTGTCCCTCAGTCATATGATTTCTCTCTCACCTGACCTTTTTCCTATCATTCCCTATCCATGATCCTCGTGCAATCCAAGACAAAGGAGATGGACTCTACTCACAAACAGCTGATTACTTTAGAAGATAACTCATTTTATACAAGTGTTCCAATTCTCAGAAGAGTTATCTATCTTACATCCTAACATTCAGTATCATCATCATCATGTGCCGTGCCGACTGGCGTTGGCTATTATGCTTCTCCAGAGTACACGATCCTTTATGCAGGCCATCAGCTCAGTTGGTGATCTACTCTCACACCATCCCGTCAGACTGTCCAGTATCATTTCTCTTGGTCTTCCTCTTGATCTTCTTCCTTCTATTTTTCCTGTTGTTATAATATTTTCAATGCCCCCTCTTCTCATTGCACGTCCTATGAAAGTACATTGTCTCTCTCTTATCTTTCTGACAAGGTTTTTTGTCTCTCCAGCTCTTCTCCTACATTCTTCATTAGTTATTTTTGCTGTCCAGGGGATTCACAACATTCTTCTAATAAACCACATTTCTGCTGCTTTCAATGATTTTTGTGCAGACTTGCCTATTGTCCATGATTCACTTCCATATAACAAGATAGGTTCAATATAGCATTTTAGGACTCGTTTTCTAACATTCACTGATAAGGATGTGTTGGGTAATATGTTTCTCATTCTCTGAAATGCAGTCTTTGCTTGGCCTATTCTGTTCCTAATTTCTGTTCTGCATTTCCCATGTGAAAACATTCAGTATACTGCTATATCTCCCACCCCTCTAAGGAGAGTTTTACTGAAAGGAAAACTCTCAAAATGAGAATTAATCTAGGTCTAATACAAGACCCCTGCGATAAACTTACCATAGCCGTGACCCCATGTAAGCTCTACATGTGTCGGGCGAGGTAAACATCAAGAGGAAGCACATATATATGTATATGGCAAACCTCAGTCATACTCCAATCCGAGTTATGTAACGTCTAATTCTGTAACTACCCATCAGTAAGCATTAAGCTCTTTCTAACGGTAAAGACTTATACAACTATCCTGTAAACCACTGACTGGTGGACTTTTCACTCCGAACAATATAACCACCAGAACAGGACATCTCTGGGAAAGGCAACTACCTCATAGCAAAACAAACAGGTACCCATTTTACTTTTTTTTTTGGAACACAGGATACCTGGTCTCGGTGTTATAGTCTCATTTCAGTCAACATCGGGTCTCTTACCTGTAAGAAATTCTCAAAATTAACAAATTTCCTAATCAATAGCATCTATCACTAGTTGTATGTAAAAAAAAACAGAAGAGTTTACTGCCAAAAGAACGCAGTTTAGTGACATACACCACAACAAAATTGTTCATATATTAATGTCCAAAACAAGTCACTGAAATTGATGATATTTCATCCAGCACACTCTTCATATCGTCAGTGCACAAAAGTAACAGCTCTACTATCCAGGTAATTGTTTCCATAAGAGCTAGGAATGCCGACACACTGAAAGATATCTGTCCTATGTAATCCAGTTCAGTTCAGATGAAAATAAACAGAGTTCGTAGTTGAAATTGTAACAAGCTTGCTAGGGTAACAAGCTAAGCAGCGCCATTCGACCTCCGCGGGACAGCTATCAAACACGAACAGACAACTGGGTGAGACTGGGACTTCACAGCAATAATCCAAGTTCCAAACGATTCCATTCATGCAAGCCAAACATCAAACAGGACAGTAATCTTCAATTTGGAGAGCCAGAGAATGGCCCCTTCTGCATGGAGGCAAATAGAGGGCCCAATCTTGGCCCCCTTAGGAAATAGCAAGTAGGCTCAGGCATACCTTGAGAGATACCGTCACTGCAACATATGACTATCCGACAGATACTGGTGCCACAATTCCCATGGATGCCATCGTGGCTGTACGAGGAAGGCAAACTGGGTGCCCGTATCTGGACAACTTGAAATCCTTTTATTGTTACGAAAGCGAAATACAAGAAAATAAATACACATAGCGAATGTGACCGGTTGTAGCAGAATTCCATAGAGACTACTTCTGCACCATAACGATGTAGAACACAGTAGATAACCTGCAGCCTAATTATTAGGATGAGAACTGTGAAAACAGCAATCACGAAACGTTGAAGAATACATAATCCAGTAATATAATGCAAAAAGTCTGTAACGAGATGCGCTAGGCACGTGCTCCACACTGTAGCCTTGACACAGCGCCGGTCACACTGTAGCCTTGACACAGCGCTGGTCACATGGTAGCCTTGACACAGCGCCTGTCACAAGGCAGGACTATACAAGTTCTCCGTGAGGTCTAGGGCTCATCATTGCTCCACTTAAAACAGTTGACCATGACAGAAAACGCCAAGACTCTGCATTACGAAGGAGTAATGTAGAACATGTACAACAGCGCCTAACCTCAGCACTAACGAAAGCAGTGTCGTCGCTGATGTTGTTATTGCTGTTGTTGTTGTTGTTGTTGCTGTTGTTGGCCGTGAAAGACAATGCCAGTCGCGAGCACCACTTAAAGCAGGATTCTCGAGTGTGGTTCTATCTTCTCCTCTTCTGTGTAGAATGTAAATTGTAGATGTATTGGTATTCATTTCTGTGTATATTTCCACTACTGTCAACTGGAATCATATTCTTTCTTACATTACTATTCTACGTTGTTTTGCGTCTGTTTTGTTACTCACTTCACAGACTTACTTGCTCCTAGGTTCATTCTCTCTCAGTGGAAATAGTAATACAGAAGCAGCAACTTTACAGTTGAAATGACTTTAATGATGCACGAGGTGACGATGAGTCGATGAGCGATATGACGAGAACGACAAAAGCATCAACAAAATCCATGGACACAAGACTGGACATCTCCACGATATATGTTCCCGGCAGACTACTGTCGCCATCACAACAACCTAATACACTCTATTCTACATCTATTTCACTAAACAACAACATTTCTAACAGCATAATCTACGTCTATCTCAGACGATACACAAAACATAACTGTCCCTCAGTCATATGATTTCTCTCTCATCTGACCTTTTTCCTATCATTCCCCATCCATGATCCTCGTGCAACCCGAGACAAAGGAGATGGACTCACAAACAGCTGATTACTTTAGAAGATAACTCATTTTATACAAGTGTTCCAATTCTCAGAAGAGTTTTCTTCCTTACTTCCTAACATTCAGTATACTGCTATAATGTGACATCATGATCTATCTGTATCTGACGTCATGATTTATCTGATATCTGAAAACATGTGCTTTCTGATATTTAAAATCACGGGTTACGTGATGTATTTAATTATAAACTGTCCGATATTTCTTTTCATGAGTTAGCTATCTGGTATAAAACATCATGAGCTATTTGTTAAGCTACTCAAATTTAGATTGACCAGATATGCTAGTACTATTCTCAAACTTCACATCCGCGAGCAATTAAAACTACTGTATGGAGCGGGTGAGACAGACAGACAGACAGACAGACAGACTGAAAAACAAGTAGACCGTGTAAGAGACACACAAGCTGGCCAACACAAAGTGAAACACAGAGAGAGAGAGAGATAGATAGAGATAGAGAGAGAGAGATAGGTAGACAGATCGACTGAAAGACAGGTAGACAGTGTAAGAGACAAGCAAGCTGGGCAACACAAATTGAAACACACACACACACACACACACAGAGAGAGAGAGAGAGAGAGAGAGAGAGATACTTTCTTTTTTTCTGTTGAAGGTTTAGTGAGACTGAGGTCTAGCATTAAATTAATATTAAATTAAATTAATAACACATGACATTGTCCTCTTAATCTGCAATCTTTCTGTCTATCTCACAGATTCTACATTCGTAAATCATACACAGCATATGTAAGTAACATTTAAAATGTCTATACGCTTTACCTCTTACTCTACACACTTATCAGCGTAAGGGAGGTAAGTAGATACCGTTAATTCAACATGTTCAAACCTTTGTTACACATTGTAGCACGTTATTGTGGTGGATGGATGGATGGATGGATGGATGGATGGATGGATGGATGGATGGATGGATGGATGGATAGATGGATGGATGGATGGATGGATGGATGGATGGATAACAATCGAAGAGCAGCATTAACAGTTGGTAGAAGTCTTATCTCAATAAAGCCATGATCTGGATAGAGTTTCATCTGGGTGGAGTTGCTGTACAGACCAGTTAACAGTGTCAAAAAGTTGGCTGAGTTGGTGGATATTACTGAAATAGTTCAATAACAAATGTCAAAAAGTTTGCTAAGTTGGTGGATATTACTGAAATAGTTCAGTAAACAGTGTCAAAAAGTTGGCTAAGTTGGTGGATATTACTGAAATAGTTCAGTAAACAGTGTCAAAAAGTTGGCTAAGTTGGTGGATATTACTGAAATAGTTCAGTAAACAGTGTCAAACAGTTGGCTAAGTTGGTGGATATTACTGAAATTGTTCAGTAAACAGTGTCAAAAAGTTGGCTAAACTAGCAGATGTGGTTGAAATTGTCTAGTATTTAGCTACACTAAAGTTGACTAAACTAGCAGATATGATTGAAATAGTCTAGTATTTAGTTACACTAAAGTTGACTAAATTATCAGATATAGCTAAGGGAAACCAGAAAGCAGTATCAGAAATGTTGTTGTATTTGTCTTGAAGATGACATGGTCAAGCGGCGCTCACGTTATAATCACCATCACCATCATCGTCGTAATTGTCGCTATTATCATCATCGCCATCATCACCATCATCATCGTCGTAATTGTCGCTATTATCATCACCGCCATCATCACCATCATCATCGTCGTAATTGTCGCTATTATCATCATCGCCATCATCACCATCATCATCGTCGTAATTGTCGCTATTATCATCATCACCATCATCACCATCATCATCGTCGTAATTGTCGTTATTATCATCATCGCCATCATCATCTCATGTTTAATTTAATTATTTATTCTAATGATATCGTACAGTTTTGTCAACTTGTACTAAAGTTTCAAACCTGACGTGGATATGCTTCAACATATTCATGAAGATTTATTTAGTCTATTTATATATCAGTTTATGTGTTCAGTTCTACTTCATAAATTTCACTTCATAATCGGAACAAACTAAAACTATGAACGGATGAATGTTGAAACAGACTTTATGGTTTATGAGAAGACATGTTCATGAAAAGTGCAGGGACAGCTCAGGTGACAAAAAGGGAAACTCTAACAAAAGCAAATTAAGAAGTTAAAATATTTAAACCCACAATAAAATGACAGTCATCATTCACTGGCGATATAACAAGAAGGAGGGGGGAGGGAGGGCTTGAAACATCAGAACAGCATAAACAACATCTACTAGAGGTGATGATGATTTATCCTGGTCGTACCTCACAGTTCACGCACCTGTAGTCTCACCTGAGGAAGCAGCTTTACCTACTTAACGTAAAGCAGTTCATTGTAGTGACCAGATATCTCGCCATTGACCTCATGTTCTTGTTTGTGGTAGAGTGAGCGATGTTTGCTTGCTGAATCCAGCAAACTTTTATACACAATATCTCATCTGAATACGATTATTCATTTCACACAGTGATCAAAAGACAACTTTGTAGTCGTTAAGTAATAAAGCTGTTCCTACATTTTTCCTAGTTTATACATTTTGTGATCAGAAGAGAGGGGGAATGCAAACTTTTTGTAAAGCATAACAAACATAACCCACCAATTTGTATCCGTTAACAACGTTAACGATCGTGACAAAATGTTTCATTATCACATCAGTTATAAAGCTTTACTTGAAACATTCTTCTACTGTTACCCTTGCTGTGTGTGTGTGTGTGTTTTGCATTTACAGTATGTGTTTGTTATTGCCATACAGCCAGAACTAAAACCCAGTAAATTATTCTCTACTCTAAAAGGCAATGCTAATATGATGTTGTATTTCTCAAAAATAGAGAAAGAGAGAGAGAGAGAGAGAGAGAGAGAGAGAGAGAATGCATGTCATGTATGTTGTGCCAAATATTATTTGCTAACTCAGTTACTTGGCTCTTTAAAAACATAAAAAATGAGAATACTATAAAATATTTCATTAGGACATATCATTAGACGGAGGCTAACTTCTTCATGGTTCATTGCACTCACATCTAGTCAATAATGCTTCATATTATACATAACAATATTGTCATAATATGAACATAATGACACTGCTGTAACATAAGTTATCTACATCATATTTACCTTTAATCAAGAGGAACTATGTTTTGTATTTGCAACGATCTATCTATCTATCTATCTATCTATCTATCTATCTATCTATCTATCTATCTATCTATCTATCTATCTATCTATCTGTCTATCTATCTATCTATCTATCTGTCTATCTGTCTGTCTGTCTGTCTGTCTGTCTGTCTGTTCTGGCGTGCAGAGGGGGAGATATGAAATGATGATTAACAATATACTAATATCTTATCTTACGTCTTTCCTGTGCCGTTAAACGTCACATATGGCGCACATGGTAGTTCATCAAGTTTTCATGTTTTCGGCTGTTCAACCTCATCAAGGGATTTTATGCCCACTAAACTGGCCTCTCTTAACAATGTCCTCTTTAGAGTTTCACGTGGTTGATATCTTTTTTTTCTTCGGCCTGTTGTATTCCACTTGATAGCTTTTTTGGGATTCTCTGAATATTTCTTCTCATCAAGTGACCAACATATATCCATCTCCTTACTCTGATCACCTATGAGACAGGTTGTTGTTTGCTCATCTGTCTTATCTCTGCGTTGTTCTTGAAACATTTCCAGGTTATACTCAGTATTTTCCTTAGACATATGTTATATGTTTCTTTAGTTACTTTCCAGCTTTCGTATGCATAAATGAAGTTGGTTATTACATTTGAATTGAATAGTCTTAACTTGGTTTAGTGTTTATAACTACATTTTCTCAAGATCCTTGAAAGTCGATGTTGCTTTTGCAATTTTAATTTCCTTTCTGGTGTCACCATCCTGGTTTATGTAGCTGCCGAAGTATGCAAATTAGTTAAATTCTATGACAGCTGTACCATCTGTATATATATATATATTTTTTCCTTTTTGATTAATGAGAAGTTGTATTTTTTTTTTTCGTTGTTAATTCCAAGTCCTATTTTACTAGCCACTGAAGACAGGTTGCGTGTTTTTTTTTACTTGCATTGATTTCGTATTGTCACTGATAAGAGTTATGTCATCTACAAAATCAAGATCTTCCAGTTGGGTCTCATGTACCCAATCAATGCCCGTTTTAACATTGTTTCATTATGAAGTCTACAGCAATTCCAACAAGCAAGGGAGATAATGTATAATCTTGTTTCATGCCTGTTTCAGTCTGGAGCCATTCGCTCATTCCTTCTTCTGTGTCGACTGCTCAAACATATCTGTTGTAGAGATCCTTGATGTTACATAATGAGATACTGATGATAATATTATACTGATATACGGATGATAATATTATACTGAGATCATCATCATTATCATCAGGTGCCGTGCCGACTGGCGTTGGCTTTATGCTTCTCCAGAGTACCCGATCCTTCATGCAGGCCATCAGCTCAGTTGGTGATCTCCTCTCACACCATCCCATCAGACTGTCCAGTATCATTTCTCTTGGTCTTCCTCTTGATCTTCTTCCTTCTATTTTTCCTGTTGTTATAATATTTTCAATGCCCCCTCTTCTCATTGCATGTACTATGAAAGTACATTGTCTCTCTCTTATCTTTCTGACAAGGTTTTTTGTCTCTCCAGCTCTTCTCCTACATTCTTCATTAGTTATTTTTGCTGTCCAGGGGATTCGCAACATTCTTCTAATAAACCACATTTCTGCTGCTTCCAATGATTTTTGTGCAGACTTGCCTATTGTCCATGATTCACTTCCATATAACAAGATAGGTTCAATATAGCATTTTAGGACTCATTTTCTAACATTCATTGATAAAGATGTGTTAGCTAATATGTTTCTCATTCTCTGAAATGCAGTCTTTGCTTGGCATTATACTGAGATACTGATGATAATATTATACTGAGACACTGATGATGATATTATACTGAGATACTGATGATAATATTATACTGAGACACTGATGATAATATTATACTGATATACTGATGATAATATTATACTGAGATAATATGATAATATTATAGTGAGATACTTATGATAACATTATACTGAGATACTGATGATAATATTATAGTGAGATAGTGATGATAACATTATACTGAGATAAGATGATAATATTAAACTGAGATACTAATGATAACATTATACTGAGATAAGATGATAATATTAAACTGTGATACTAATGATAATATTATATTGAGATAAGATGATAATATTAAACTGAGATACTGATGATAATATTATACTGAGATAAGATGATAATATTAAACCGAGATACTAATGATAACATTATACTGAGATAAGATGATAACATTATACTGAGATACTGATGATAATATTATACTGAGATAGTGATGATAACATTATACTGAGATACTGATGATAATATATACTGAGATAAGATGATAATATTAAACCGAGATACTAATGATAACATTATACTGAGATAAGATGATAACATTATACTGAGATACTGATGATAATATTATACTGAGATAGTGATGATAACATTATACTGAGATACTGATGATAATATTATACTGAGATACTGATGATAATATTATACTGAGATACTGATGATAATATTATACTGAGATAAGATGATAACATTATACTGAGATACTGATGATGAAATGCTGTTGCAGAGCACGTGGTTGTCGTGCGGCCAATGAGTGTCTGCTGTACCTGGGACTCTGTAGACATGACCGGAGCAGGAAAGAACCTGGGACTCTGTAGACATGACCGGAGCAGGAAAGAACCTGGGACTCTGTAGACATGACCGGAGCAGGAAAGAACCTGGGACTCTGTAGACATGACCGGAGCAGGAAAGAACCTGGGACTCTGTAGACATGACCGGAGCAGGAAAGAACCTGGGACTTCTACTATGAGCTGGGAGGGGGGTTGACCCATTAAATTCTGTCTGTTGCGTAACCCTAACTAGGGGAACTCAGACACGTAGCCCTAACTAGGGGAACTCAGACACGTAGCCCTAACTAGGGGAACTCAGACACGTAGCCCTAACTAGGGGAACTCAGACACGTAGCCCTAACTAGGGGAACTCAGACACGTAGCCCTAACTAGGGGAACTCAGACACGTAGCCCTAACCGGGGGAATCTCAAGTGCGTAACCCTAACTAGGGGAACTCAGACACGTAGCCCTAACTAGGGGAACTCAGACACGTAACCCTAACTAGGGGAACTCAGACACGTAACCCTAACTAGGGGAACTCAGACACGTAGCCCTAACCGGGGGAACTCAGACACGTAGCCCTAACCGGGGGAACTCAGGTACGTAACCTTTCTGTTCCTACCGGCCGTTGTAGCCCTAAACAAACGCCACTCGCTACTGCGCTTGTAAAAGTTGTTTGGTGCAAGTTTACATGTTGTAAATAGTGGGAGGAATATTTTCTCAAGACGGTTTTAATCACCGGGTCTGAAATGACTGTACACATCATTTTAATGTCATTATACCTCACAACAGGCCGAAGGAAAAGAGGCAGACTCCCTGAAACACTAAAGAGGACATTGTCATTCATTCATTTGCATGTCCCATGTGGAACTTTGCCTCCCTAACATTGTCAAGAGAGGCCAAATTAATAGGCATAAAATCCCTTGATGAGGTTGAAAAGCTCACCGACAACAGGAAAAATTGGCGAACTACCTAGTGAACCCTATGTGACGTTTAACGGCACGGGAAGGATATATAAGATACGCCACAACATACACCTGACATCAACATGACATCAGGACAGGTGTCACCATAATGGACGAACAGTTGGATAAACAATATTAATGCAAATCAGTGTAATTAACCATAGTATCATATGATAATGATTTTTCATGCTGCATTATTGAAAACCTGACGGACCTGTCGTCCTGGGGTGTCCTGGCCCTACATGTGGCCCACACTGTGAATCTAATGTACAACAGCACTTACTCCACGCAGCTACCGCAGCCATGACACAGCTCTATACACCCGCGTTGCTGCAGCACAAGATCAGTCTACATGAAAGCTTAATAACGATTCAAGTATGTTGCCCATCCAGTACATCAACAGATCACATTGAAAGACAGAAATGTAACTGTCGGGCATATGCCTTGCTCATATGCACCCAATGACCTGGTAGAAAATGAATTTATTCTCCACGATTGGAAATCACGTGATCCCAAGTCTCGCGAGAGTTCGTATCACCCGAGCATGTATTCTCCCCAGTTCGGCTTTCTCTCTGCACGAACTGGAATTCGGAAATTTCTTCCTCTTGAAATAACTGAGACAGTCTCCAGACTGTCACATGTCTATTTATCTGACTGTCTATATTTGTGTGTTGTCTATGGTTGTCACTGCCTGTCTGTCTGCCCTTCTGCCCAGCTTTAGTGCTACTCATTAACTAAGTGATGACGATGACAATGATGGAATTGATAACGGTTGCAACGATGTGAAAATGCAGAGATAGATAAGATGTAATAGAGAAATAGAACGGTAACTGTGTTCAAAGGTTTTCACTGACAAGTTTTCAATATAAAACACGGATATTCTATTTGTCTAAGTAGACCCGGAGATCACATGACCACCCACACACACACCCACACACACCCACACACACACACACCAGTCACCCACGCCTACACATGAAGTCATGGATGGACAGAAAAAAGATCGTTCTGCTCTTGTTCATGATTTACAGGTAAGTCTTGTCTCTTGTTTCTGGCATCTGTCTTTCTCATTCATGTAGTCAATATTCTGACGTGACTCCACTGTTCAAGCTACACAGAACAGACTGAAATAGTCAGGCTAGGCATGTTCCTAGTGATGTCCTGGACGGTTTTATAACATGGTAGACAGGACGCGCCACAGACCTGCATGAAACGTGTGCTGTGTTATATATGACCCAATTAAAGGAAGAGTAGCCGTGTTACACTACGTGCTGTGTGCGCAGTCAGCTGGAACCAGATCATGTCGATAGTTCAACTGCTGACTGAAACATGTGCGAGACCAGTCTTTGTATGTGAAATATTTCTTCCTTCTTCCATCTCTGTGTCTGAGTTTCTCGCGTCTATGGTCTTGAATTTGTAGCAGATGCAGATCTAGCAAGACATTCCAGACCTTCAAACCTGGGCTTCCAAGTGGTCAGTGTACTTATATCTCTCATCACAGTGGATCTATCGTGGCTGTAGAAGTTACATTCAAGATGTTCAACCCAGTCAGCAGTGTCAACCCGGTTAGCAGTGTCAATCTAGTCAGTTCTGTCAATCCAGTTAGCAGTGTCAACCTAGTCAGTTCTGTCAATCCAGTTAGCAGTGTCAACCTAGTCAACTATGTCAATCCAATCAGCAGTGTCAGCTTAGTCAGCTGTGTCAATCCAGTTAGCAGTGTCAATCTAGTCAACTATGTCAATCCAATCAGCAGTGTCAGCTTAGTCAGCTGTGTCAATCCAATCAGCAGTGTCAACTTAGTCAGGTGTGTCAATCCAGTTAGAAGTGTCAACCTAGTCAGCTGTGTCAATCCAATCTACAGTGTCAACTTAGTCAGATGTGTCAATCCAGTTAGCAGTGTCAATCTAGTCAGGTGTGTCAATCCAGTTAGAAGTGTCAACCTAGTCAGCTGTGTCAATCCAATCAGCAGTGTCAACTTAGTCAGCTGTGTCAATCCAGTTGGCAGTGTCAACCTAGTCAGCTGTGTCAATCCAGTCAGCTGTGTCAACTCGGTTAGCAGTGTCAATCTAATCAGCTGTGTCAAACCTGTCAGCATTACCAACCCAGACCGCACTGTTGCAGTGTCAACCCAGTAAGCGTTGTCAATCTCGTCCGCACTGTCAACCCAGTCATCAGTGCCAAACCCCTGATATTGCCAACCCAGTTGTAAAATTTTTCCAAGTTGCTCTACGTTAAATGCCGTAAATGTACGCTACATTGACCGTCCGTGTTTAGCTTACGTTACACTAACATCAAGGACCCTACAGGAACTGGCATCACGTCTCTAACAACGTCTGACTGATTTAGAACAGAGCTCATGTCTATAACAACGTCTGACTGACTTGGAACAGAGCTCATGTCTCTAACAACGTCTGACTGACTTGGAACAGAGCTCATGTCTCTAACAAGGTCTGACTGACTTGGAACAGAGCTCATGTCTCTAACAACGTCTGACTGACTTGGAACAGAGCTCATGTCTCTAACAAGGTCTGACTGACTTGGAACAGAGCTCATGTCTCTAACAAGGTCTGACTGACTTGGAACAGAGCTCATGTCTCTAACAACGTCTGACTGACTTGGAACAGAGCTCATGTCTCTAACAACGTCTGACTGACTGGGAGCAGAGCTCACGTCTCTAACAACGCCTGACTGACTGGGAGCAGAGCTCATGTCTCTAACAACGTCTGACTGACTTGGAACAGAGCTCATGTCTCTAGCAACGCCTGACTGACTTGGAGCAGAGCTCACGTCTCTAACAACGCCTGACCTACTTGGAGCAGAGCTCATGTCTCTAGCAACGCCTGACTGACTTGGAACAGAGCTCATGTCTCTAGCAACGCCTGACTGACTTGGAGCAGAGCTCATGTCTCTAACAACGCCTGACCTACTTGGAACAGAGCTCATGTCTCTAGCAACGCCTGACTGACTTGGAACAGAGCTCATGTCTCTAACAACGTCTGACTGACTTGGAACAGAGCTCATGTCTCTAACAACGCCTGACTGACTTGGAACAGAGCTCATGTCTCTAACAACGTCTGACTGACTTGGAACAGAGCTCATGTCTCTAACAACGCCTGACTGACTTGGAGCAGAGCTCATGTCTCTAACAACGCCTGACCTACTTGGAGCAGAGCTCACGTCTCTAACAACCCCTGACTTTTAACAGAGGTCCTTTTTTTCCCTTGTATTTCAGAATGTTATTCCAGCTCATCTGAAATCTGGCCTAAGTTAGAATCAGCCTATAATTCTGTTTTTCTAATGCTTTCTGTGTATATTGTGAAAGTCTGTTATGGTGTAATCATTCTATTATATTCTTGTTTTACTGTTTTGTGTGGTCTATAACGTCTGGTCTGCCTACCAGTTTTATGAGTGGATGACGTGTCCTTGACCACGCTGCATATCTTCCTGTTTATCATGACTATGACAAGTTAGACCTGACAGACCTGACAGACCTTTGCGAACTTTCCTGTTCAGACCGGTCTGTTAAGAAGCAGGGCGGCTTTGACTGGAATGCTGGGAGCACCCAGGAGATTCTTCTAGCACGTTTAGGGCCTAGAATGTTCATGTACAAGTTGTACATGCGACCAAGAACCATTTACAAACATAACAAAATGTTGGATATAGATTCATATTTTCTTCACATACACGTACAAGATATAGGTAAAACGTCAGATTTTATTTTAGTGGTGGTATTATTTGTATACAGCTACATAGACCAGGAATGAAGTTAGAATTAGAATAGCAAAGCAGCATTGACCATCAAGAATATTGAGAACATATGGCACTCAAAATGTATAAGCACAAAAACCAAGTTAAGATTATTCAATTCAAATGTAATATCCACGCTCATTTATGCATGTGAAAGCTGGAGAACAACTCAAGAAACAGACAAGGAATTAGAATCTTTTGGAAACAAATGCCTAAGGAAAATATTCGGTATAAAGTGGAACAAAATCAAGAACAACGCAGAGACAAGACAGATGTGCAAACAACGACATGTCTCATGGGTGATCAGAAAAATGAGATGGACATATGTGGGTCACAAAACAAGCTATCAATTGGAACAAAAAAAGGCCAAAGGAAAAGAGGTCGAACGCGTGAAACCCTAAAAAGGACGTGGTTAAGAGAGGTCAAATTCATTCATTCCTTCATTTGCATGTCCCTTGTGGAACTTTGCCTCCCAAACAGCACCCCTGTAGGCCTCTCGGTTGCGAGCAAGATGGCCTGCCTCTGCTGCATCCATTTGCAGATCGTCAACGATGTCTTGCATCCATCTTCGTTTTGGTCTTCCTCTTTTTCTTTTTCCCATTATGTATCCTTCCAAGACGGTCTTCTCTAAATTATCATGACGTTTAATGTGTCCAAAATATTTAAGTTTTCTCTCTTTAATCCTCTTTACTAGCCAGCCTTCTTCAGTATTAAGCTCTTGTAGTATAGATATATTTGTTCTTTTTTTTTTGTGTGTCCACGATATTTGGAGAACTCTTCTGTAGCATTTACATTCAAAGGCATTTATGTGTTTCTCAGCTGTTTTGTTAAGTGTCCAAGTCTCACAGGCATATGTTGCGATGGGAAAGATGCATGCCCTTAAAAATTTGATTTTTGTGGTTATGTCTGCTCCTCTCTACAGATTCTTTATTTGTTTTACTTTCAGCTGCATTATTTATTTTGTCAGTTGTCATCAGTTTAGTTTTCTTTACATTAAGATAGAGGTTTTGCTCTTCGCTGTTCTTACGGACTGACATAATTAGTTTTTCCATTCCTTTTTGTGTTGTGGACAATAATACTGTGTCATCAGTATGCCTAATCTCTGGTATTTCATAATTTCCAATTGTTATGGCATCGTAATATCCTATGTCTACGTCTTCTCTAACATTCCCATTATATTTTCAGTATATAAGTTAAATAAGTAAGGTGACAATATGCACCCCTGATGGACCCTTGTTTTATATCAAACCAAGTTGTTGTTTCACCATTTATTCTTACTGCTGCTTGTTGGTCTAGATACAGCAGTGATGTTAATTGTATCAAATGTGTTAGAAATCCCATTTTTTCCTATTATTTCCCAAAGTTTCTGGTGTTGTACAGAATCACATGCCAAATTAGTAGGTATAAAATCCCTTGATGAGACTGAAAAGCTCACCGAAAACAAGAAAGCTTGGCGAAATACCATGTTAGCCCTATGTGGCGTTTAACGGCACAGGAAGGATATACAAGGCCCGACAATTAAGTAATGAGACTAATTCCATAAAAAATAATATAAACAGCAGTTGAAGATATAACCTATATTTTATTCAAAGTAAGCCCCTTGTGCAATGAAACAGCGAGTGGCACGATCTAACAAGCACTGGAACGACCTCTGTAGTTCTTCTTTTGGTGTGACCTTTAAAGTCGATATTACGGCCCTTTGGATGTCATCAGTATCGTCAAATAAGCGTTCTTTCAATGGTAACTTAAATTTTGGGAAATAAAAATAATCGCAGGGAGACAAATCTGTGGAATAGGATGGATGGTTGAGAACGCACACTTGTTTTTGTGCCAAAAATTCTTGTACAACTACCGCCCGGTGAGTCGGTGCATTACCATGAAGAAGGAAAAAACTGCCAGGTGTTGAATACTCGGGTCGGAGTCGGAGAATCCTTTTCAATAGGCGTTTCAAAATACTTAAATAAACTTTGGCAGTGACAGTCTGTTTCTCTGGAATACATTCTTTGTGAATAACTCCTTTGCTGTCGTAAAGACACACCAACATTGTCTTCGCTTTCGACTTTTGAAGACGAAATTTGTTGCCTTTTGGTGATGATAATGACTTCCACTTGGTACTTTGGCGTTTAGTTGTGGGATCATAGTGGAAAATACATGTTTCATACTCTTCAACAATCAAATTTAAGAAATGTTAATATATGTGACACGTTTTGATGATGTCTTTTGCTTGCTAAACACGCTGATGTTTGTGGTCAAATCTGTGGTATATATGCATATGGTATAAACAGCAAACAACTTTTTTTCCTGCCTAAATCTTCCACTAAAGTTTTACGACTGGTCTCTTGTTTAACACCAAATTCATCTGCCATCATCCTCACAGTCAAACAACGATCTTCTTGTCTGCGTTCTCTGACTTTTGCAATTAGTTCCTCATTACGAACAGAAATTGAGAGTCCATGTCTAATTGCATTTGTAATCGTTTCCACTCCACTTTTTATTCTTAACAGCACCAGAATATCTGTGCACAAGATAAACAATTACCCCCATAAACTTGTCGCATCAATTAAACTGTCTCAATGGCACTTCTTCCCAGTTTTAAGAAGAATTTAATGCTAGCTTTGTGCTCCATGATGATTATGTGACAATGCACCTCTGACTAGATCAACAAAATGTCGGCTTGTTTGTCATCTGCTTATCGGGCGGCGATGAAAAGTTGCCAGGACCACATATGAAGGTTGCCTCTTTAGATTCCTTGCATTGCTTCATAGATGGCATTTTTGTCTTGGCCATAATAAAATCAGTCTCATTACTTAATTGTCTGACATTGTAAAATGTAAGATGTAAGATGCATGAAAATTATTTGTATGTGATTTTTTTCCTTGCAGTTTCAGAACTTGCTTAAATTAAACCTTAATATAGTGTTTCCCAAAGTGGCGATAACTCCATCTCCATCCACGGGGGGGGGGGGGGGGGGAGAGATCAGGGACGGGGAAAGAAAAAGGTCAGTAGGGTGGGGAGGGGTGCGGAAGAAAATAGAACAGCGATGTGATTGGTCTAATAGAACAGCGATGTGACAGGTCTAATAGAACATCGATGTGACTGCCCCAATAGAACAACTATGTCACAGGCCTAATAGAACAAGTATGTGACGGCCTTAATAGAACAGCGGTGTGACGGGCCTAATAGAACAGCGGTGTGACGGGCCTAATAGAACAGCGGTGTGACGGGCCTAATAGAACATCGATGTGACTGCCCCAATAGAACGGCGGTGTGATGGGCCTAATAGAACAGCAATGTGACGGGTCTAATAGAACAGCTATGTGACGGCCCTAATAAAACAGTGATGTGACGGGCCTAAGGGAACAACTATGTGATGGCTCTAACAGAACAGCAATGTGACGGCCCTAATAGAACAGCAATGTGACGGGCCTAATAGAACAGCTATGTGACGGCCCTAATAGAACAGCGGAGTGAAGGCCCTAATAGAAAATCGATGTGACTGCAACAATAGAACGGTTGTGTGATGGGCCTAATAGAACAGCGATGTGACGGGTCTAATAGAACAGGGATGTGACGGAAATTAGAGAACAACTATGTGACGGGCCTAATAGAAGAGCGATGTGACGGGCCTAATAGAACAGCGATGTGACGGGCCTAATAGAAGAGTGATATGACGGGCCTAATAGAACAGCGATGTGACGGGCGTAATAGAAGAGCGATGTGACGGGTCTAATAGAACAGCGATGTGACAGGCCTAATAGAACAGCGATGTGGTGGGCGTAATAGAAGAGCGATGTGACGGGTATAATAGAACAGCGATGTGACGGGCGTAGATAGTGTCTTAAGTATGTGGCAGTTTTTATTTGTCCACCAAACAAGTTACGAATATGTTATATTTTGTTCATTTGTTCACCATACATGATATAAATATGTTATATGTTATATTCTGTTAAATTACTAACTCCCGTGCAGAATAATTGTCAAGTTATAAAACAAATCATAATTTTTTTTATTTGAATGTCATGGGTCAGAGTTTTATTAATTTGATCCTTCAGTCCAGAAACATGTGGTTCAGCTCAGAGTCATGTTTACTATTCATTATTCATAAGAGGAGTAGGATCAAATGAAGGAGTCAGTCCAGACAATCCGACACAGGAGTCAGTCCAGACACAGGAGTCAATCCAGACAGTCCAGACATAGGAGTCAGTCCAGACAGTCCAGACAGAGGAGTCAGTCTAGACAGAGAAGACAGTCCAGACAGAGGAGTCAGTCCAGACAAAGGAGTCAGCCCAGACAGAAGAGTCAGTCCAGACAAAGGAGTCAGCCCAGACAGAGGAGTTATATCAGAATATATTTTAGTACTGTGCGTTTTGAAACATGAAACTGGAAATAGAGTGAAGTGACGATGATAAACCACTGAAGAAGCAAGAATAAATATGTTGCTAAATGCAGCTCTAATTTTCTCGGAAATGTGAGAAGATTCACAGAGATTTGTGATAAAGAAAACAACAAAAGTCACAAAGAAAGACTGTGAGTCCTAACAGACAAAGCTCTGCAACTTGGATTTGAGGAACAAAAAAGTATATGTATAAACATTTAAAGCAATGAAACATGTCATAGATAGCCAAACACTTTCTCTTAAACTAAGAATCTCTGTCAACATGTTTTTGTTACGTGGCCACTTTCTCTCAAACTAAGAATCTCTGTCAACATGTTTTTGTCACGTGGCCACTTTCTCTCAAACTAAGAAAATGATATACTGTATACGACGGTGAGTGAAAAAGAAACCTTAAGTTCTTTATTGAATAAACAGAACAAATATGAGAGTTTACTGAATAAACAGAACAAATATGAGAGTTTATTGAATAAACAGAACAAATATGAGAGTTTATTAAATAAACTGTACAAATATGAAAGTTTATTGAATAAACTTAACAAATGTGAGAGTTTATTGAATAAACTGAACAAATATGGCTGTTTATTGAATAAACTGAACAAATGTGAGAGTTTATTGAATAAACTGAACAAATGTGAGAGTTTATTGAATAAACTGAACAAATGTGAGAGTTTATTGAATAAACTGAACAAATGTGAGAGTTTATTGAATAAACTGAACAAATGTGAGAGTTTATTGAATAAACTGAACAAATGTGAGAGTTTATTGAATAAACTGAACAAATGTGAGAGTTTATTGAATAAACTGAACAAATGTGAGGGTTTATTGAATAAACTGAACAAATGTGAGAGTTTATTGAATAAACAGAACAAATATGGCTATTTATTGAATAAACTGAACAAATATGGCTGTTTATTGAATAAACTGAACAAATATGAAAGTTTATTGAATAAACTGAACAAATATGGCTATTTATTTAATAAACTGAACACATATGAGAGTTTATTCAGTAAACTGAACAAATATTAGAGTTTATTGAATAAACTGAACAAATATGAGAGTTTATTGAATAAACTGAACAACTGTGGCTGTTTATAGAATAAACTGAACAAATATTAGAGTTTATTGAATAAACTGAACAAATATGAGAGTTTATTGAATAAACTGAACAACTGTGGCTGTTTATAGAATAAACTGAATACATATGAGAATTTATTGAATAAACTGAACAAATATGAGAGTCTATTGAATAAACTGAACAAATATGAAAGTTTATTGAATAAACTGAACAAATATGGCTGTTTATTGAATAAACTGAACAAATATGAGAGTTTATTGAATAAACTGAACTGATATGGCTGTTTATTGAATAAACTGAACAAATATAAGAATTTAATGAATAAACTGAACTGATATGACTGAAAACGCCTTATCACATAAGAGCAAAGTCTCTACCACGTCCAGGCAAGGTCTAACATCGATTCACTAAAGCTTTTAGAGTAAAGTCTCCAACACGCTCAGGCAAGGTCTACCATAGCTTCACTAAAGCTTTTAGAGTAAAGTCTCTACCACGTCCAGGCAAGGTCTACCATAGCTTCACTAAAGCTTTTAGAGTAAAGTCTCTACCACGTCCAGGCAAGGTCTACCATAGCTTCACTAAAGCTTTTAGAGTAAAGTCTCCAACACGCTCAGGCAAGGTCTACCATAGCTTCACTAAAGCTTTTAGAGTAAAGTCTCCAACACGCTCAGGCAAGGTCTACCATAGCTTCACTAAAGCTTTTAGAGTAAAGTCTCCAACACGCTCAGGCAAGGTCTACCATAGCTTAACTAAAGCTTTTAGAGTAAAGTCTCTAGCACGACCAGGCACGGTCTACCATAGCTTAACTAAAGCTTTTAGAGTAAAGTCTCTAGCACGACCAGGCAAGGTCTACCATCGCTTAACTAAAGCTTATTTCTCGAGAAAGAAAAACAAAATCTTCTGACTGACCCTATAGACAAATGTGCAAGGCAAGAATCTCTTAGTCCCTACAGAACTTCTTTCCACCTAGCGCATTCGTAACGAGTGCAGACACATGATAAGCTCGTGATGCGAGGTGGAATGAATATGCAGAATGTGGAAGACACTCCAAACGCAGATTCATAATTTACTGAGCTGTTGCTTTTGATATATGAGCCCCGCGTTGTTACAGAATGATTATTCTGTGACAGAATGGGGGTTGGCACCCGTTGTTTTGGTAAAAAAAAAGTTGTTGATCACAGCTCATCTGTTTAAGCGAGCATAGAAGAAGAGATATCTCCGTGTTCTGATGAGATAGCTCATTCACGGAGTCTGAGCTTGCGGGATGCATGAATGGGATAGTTCTGGTTGAGATGATGGACCGATAGGACACATGTTGAGAGTTCTGTTTGAGAATTGGGACCGATAGGGCGCGTGTTGAGAGTTCTGTTTGAGAATTGGGACCGATAGGACGCGTGTTGAGAGTTCTGTTTGGGATATTGCGATGTGTTGGTCTTTTTCTAGAATGGCTGCTCGACTGCTTGGTTCATGATGTAAGTTTTGTCTTTGGTCGTCATTTTCATGACACAATTGTTGTAGAGTTTAGCATGTAGCAGTTGTAGTCAATTTGTAATTTTAGGGCAAAATGTTTATGACGGTTGATTTGTCCTGTTCAGAGTAAAGATTGTCATGAACGTTGTCAAGTAGAACTTATGAGTTGATTGTCCCCTTTTTGGACAATGCTTGTGATTCTAGGTTGAAAGGTTATTTTGGAGTCTTCTGTATACATGAAGTTGGCATTTTTTTCGATGTATGTGTGTATGCGCGCGCGCGCTCTGATGGTAATCGCTCGGACAGTTTCAGTGTATTTTCATTGTTGACTGTTTGGATCAGTTCACGCCATCTTCATTTACAATACTCATCACAAGCTGGTTTTTTCTTCATTAAACATTGTTTATATTTGGTAAGTGTTGGAATCCTGTAGCAAATGCTATCTGTGCCAACTGTTGTGTAAGTCTTGAATTGTTACTACTGTAACTGGGCAAGTTCGTGGACTGACGTGTGGTGTAATGTTTTGCCCTGGGCTTTAGTTTGTTACACGGTGTACATCAATGTAAAGGCCGGCTGTCACATATGTAGACAGTAAGCCAATAACTTCTCTGTAAAATAGTGATGTAAAGTGCTCAAGAGTCAAATACTTGTTCAGCGGGTGTGTATCACGACATCACACACTATCACACACTATCATACACTATCACACACGATCGTAGAGTAGACGCAATACACGTCAATAGTAGGCCAACACCAGGCCCAAAACACATAATAAGTGTTTAGTGTGTGCAGTAACATGTGTTTAGTGTGTGCAGAAATATTTGTTTAGTGTGTGCAGAAATATTTGTTTAGTGTGTGCAGAAATATTTGTTTAGTGTGTGTACAAATATTTGTTTAGTGTGTGCAGTAATATTTGTTTAGTGTGTGCAGAAATATTTGTTTAGTGTGTGCAGTAATATTTGTTTATTGTGTGCAGAAATATTTGTTTAGTGTGTGCAGAAATATTTGTTTAGTGTGTGCAGAAATATTTGTTTAGTGTGTGCAGAAATATTTGTTTAGTGTGTGCACAAATATTTGTTTAGTGTGTGCAGAAATATTTGTTTAGTGTGTGCAGAAATATTTGTTTAGTGGTGCCGTTAAGGGAAACACTTTCATAGCGTTATCATCCTGTAACAACACATCAGAACTGAGTAAATAGCGACGTTATAGCAATGGTAGTTAGTCAGTCAGTCAGTCAGTCAGTTAGTTAGTATGTTAGGTAGTTAGCTAGTTAGTCAGTCAGTCAGTCAGTCAATCAGTCAGTTAGTTAGTCAGTTAGTTAGTTAGTTAGTCAGTCAGTTAGTCAGTCAGTCAGTTAGTTAGTTAGTCAGTCAGTCAGTCAGTTAGTTATTTAGTTAGTTAGTTAGTTAGTCAGTCATTTAGATAGTTAGATAGTTAGTTAGTTAGTTGGTTAGTCAGTTAGATAGTTAATAAGTCAGTTAGTTAGTTAGTTAGTTAGTTAGTTATTTAGTCAGTCAGTTAGTTAGTCAGTCAGTCAGTCAGTTAGTTAGTTATTTAGTTATTTAGTTAGTCAGTCAGTCAGTCAGTCAGTCAGTTAGTCAGTCAGTCAGTCAGTTAGTTAGTTAGCTAGTTGGTTAGTTAGTTAGTTAGTTAGTTAGTTAGTTAGTTAGTTAGTTAGTTTGTTGGATAGTAAGTTAGATAGTTAGTTAGTTAAATAGTTAGTTAGTTAGTAAGTTAGTTAGTTAGTTAGTTAGTTAGTTAGTTAGTTAGTTAGTTAGTTAGTTAGTTAGTTAGTTAGTTAGTTAGTTAGTTAGTTAGTTAGTTAGTTGATCCAAAGACGGCACATAGGGCGAAGGACAAGGCTCTCCATGTCTTGAGATTCTTTTTTACTTGCTTTAGATCTTCTGTGTTTCTGAAGTGCATTTATTTATGAGCTCGATTGCTAGTTTCGAATTGTTCTAAGGCAGATCACAGTATGCTTTGCCTTTGAGAGAGGTTCCTCTGAGCATATGATGTTCAAGGACTGGGCATTTACAGTCCCAGAAGAACATGAGCAACAATTTTCCGGCTGACCGAGTTGTACAGAATTTCTTTGGTTTCAGTGAGAAGAGATGTCGCCATTCATTGCTGGCTCGTGCTATCTCTGGCGATTCACATACCACCACATGTTTCCCTATACTGTCTCTTCATTCTGCTATGAACATCTGCAAGTTTCTTTTCTTCATTATCCAAGAAACGAATAGTTGCGCCCTGTTCTTCTCTCGTGCATGCTTCGAAAAGCACAGCCATATTTTTTAAAAATCTGATCTACTGACGTCATATTTTCAAATGGGCGACGTGTTCCCACACAAATACATAGAGAGAGGGATGGCATAACATGTGGGCACTGCAACTCTTCACAACTCTTTGCAACAATTCGCAACTCTCTGCAACAATTCGCAACTCTCTGCAACAATTCGCAACTCTCTGCAACTCTTTGCAACTCTCTACAGCTCTCTGCAACTCTCTGCAACTCTCTATAGTTCTCTGCAACTCTCCGCAACTCTTCGCAACTCTCTACAGCACTCTGCAACTCTCCGCAACTCTTCGCAACCCTCTGCAACTCTCCGCAACTCTCTGCAACTCTTCGCAACTCTCTACAGCTCGATTTAGATATTTTTTTTAGAGCAAAATTATCTGTACTTTGTGACTCGTCATTTTTACTTGAACCTGTTTCATCAACGTTTCCACTTTCTTATAGTTCCTTCTTCTGTCCTCGCAGGTGGCAAAGTTGAAGAGAATGTTGAGGCTGAGACAGTACGTTCTATTACTGGCTCTTCTAGCAGGCTTGTGCTACGTTGGTTTCCTTGTCTACTACATGAACTTGTCTCAAGGGCAGCCATCCGATCAACCTGGGACAAACGATGAAACTGGAACAAGAAACAGCAAGATTTAGGCTTTCACAAAAACCGTGCTGCTGCTGTGTAGGGTTGCCATATTCTCAAGTGCAAAAATAAGCCATATTTATTGACTGGTTACTTAAATCCTTGATGGTTATTGTGACGTTTTCAGTACATCTAGAATGAATAAATGTAAATAACACTAATAATACACCGTGAATAGTACATGGAACTTAAGTAGCTTGTGCCCAAGGTTTTTCTAGTGCGCTTTGTTTTTTCTCACAACATTGACTCTTTCCCTGCAGATTCTGTCTTCCTCGACAGCTGCTTCTTTCTGAAGAGACAGCAGCTGAAGTGCCATTGCCCCCGTCACTAGAAACGGCACAGAGACTACTTTGACTTTCATCTATACTATTCAAGATATTTTTCCACAGAATTGGTTGCCAAAACAGTTTACTACTGCTTCTTTGCTCTCACACAAGAACATTTTGTAGCAACAATGGAAGCAGGTAATATGGTCTTCAGTAAGCCTGTTGTGCAGTCCACTGCTTTGTAAATGTTGTGATCCTGAATAGGCAATGGGGAAGTATCTTGGGCTGCAGACACTTGTTCTACTTTGTTACCTGATTTTATGAAGAATTTTGTTAATGTTGACGATGATGTCTTTCCTCCAACTGCTCTTGTTTTATCTAAGTTCACGTCCAACTGTAAGTCGAGTCTCCTTTCTCTGTCACAGAGACGCATGTATCTGTCGATTAAATGACATAAATTCAGCTTCAAAGTCTTCCCTGCCAATTCTCAAACAGAAATCCTTTGTTTTCGTAAACCATCGTAAATCTACACTTTATTTCAGGCATTTTTACTGAACACAGCACACATACAAATTTACTGAACACAGCACACATACAAATTTACTGAACACAGCACACATACAAATTTACTGAACACAGCACACATACAAATTTACTGAACACAGCACACATACAAATTTATGTATTTCTGGGATGTACCCCTAGTCTCAGAAAGCTGGAAGGGAATGGATATCTGTCCCAAACAATAAATATGTGTATTTCTGGAATGTACCCCTAGTCTTACATAGCAATTTATTTCTGGGATGTATAGTCTTAGATAGAGGTGTATTTCTGGGATTCACCCCTAATCTCAGACAGCTCTATGGTCATTAACACAAAAACTTTGAACATTCAAAAAATCTGTCATTTTATTCAGAGCAGATAAAGATGCAAGATGTAGTTTTACAAACAAATATGACAGGAGAAAAGAAAGAGCAACATTTTAGCTACTGAAGGTTCATTTCATTACTAGGAGAGAAAATACTGATATCACAATCAGAAAATCATGAATACATCATGTGTAAACACAAGATATACTGATATCACAATCAGAAAATCATGAATCATATGTCAACACAAGATATCAGCAGTATACAACCAATGGTGTTATTAGTCACTTCTAAATTAGTCACTTCTAGATCAGTTACTTCTAGATTAGCTGTAAACTGTGACTGAACTTTCAAGTCAGATTTGTCTTAGGTCGCCTGTATTATATGCCAGCATGATGAAGATAAGACTAGTTGCTACATGGCATTTATGATGAAGATAAGACTAATTGCTATATAACATTCATGATGAAGTTAAGACCCTGTTACACGGCTTTATAATAAAGCTAAGAGTAACTGTTATATGGCATTTGTGATGTCTAGTTTTTTTGTTTCTCAGCAATTTTACTATGTTGACTTCATCCTTTGTCTAGTTTTTTTTGTTTCTCAGCAATTTTACTATGTTGACTTCATCCTATGTCTAGTTTTTTTGTTTCTCAGCAATTTTACTATGTTGACTTCATCCTATGTCTAGTTTTTTTGTTTCTCAGCTATTTTACTATGTTGACTTCATCCTATGTCTAGTTTTTTTGTTTCTCAGCTATTTTACTATGTTGACTTCATCCTATGTCTAGTTTTTTTGTTTCTCAGCAATTTTACTATGTTGACTTCATCCTATGTCTAGTTTTTTTGTTTCTCAGCAATTTTACTATGTTGACTTCATCCTATGTCTAGTTTTTTTGTTTCTCAGCAATTTTACTATGTTGACTTCATCCTCACTGAGTCCATTATTATGCCAGTTTCCACATTTTAGAACTTAGCCTCTCATGCTCAGATATAAAATATCTGTGACCATCAAGAACTTAGCCTCCCATGCTCAGATATAAAATATCTGTGACCATAAAGAACTTAGCCTTCCATGCTCAGATATAAAATATCTGTGACCATCAAGAACTTAGCCTCTCATGCTCAGATATAAAATATCTGTGACCATAAAGAACTTAGCCTCTCATGCTCAGATATAAAATATCTGTGACCATCAAGAACTTAGCCTCCCATGCTCAGATATAAAATATATGTGACCATCAAGAACTTAGCCTCCCATGCTCAGATATAAAATATCTGTGAACATCAAGAACAGTTACAACATTTTAATCAGACACTTTGTCTCTGTAGTCTCAGAGAAAGATGCAACTTTTTTTAAAACCTGATAACCAGCAACAAATTCCCTGGATAACCAGCAACAAATGCCCTGGATAACCAGGGAAGAGGACCTGAATGAAGTTGTAGAGCAATGAAAACTACATAATCAAAATGCCTTTTGACACATCAAGAAAATAAAGATTTATAGACCTTGTAACAACTGGAAACATCAGGAAATAAAGGAGAGAACTGATAAGATGTAAGAATCACTGGAAACATCACGAGATAAAGGAAAGTACTGATAAGATGTAAGAATCACTGAAAACATAAAGGGATAAAGGAAAGGACTGATAAGATGTAAGAATCACTGAAAACATCAAGAGATAAAGGAGAGGACTGATAAGATGTAAGAATCACTGAAAACATCAAGGGATAAAGGTGAGGACTGATAAGATATAAGAATCACTGAAAACATCAAGGGATAAAGGAGAGGACTGATAAGATGTAAGAATCACTGGAAACATCAAGAGATAAAGGTGAGGACTGATAAGATATAAGAATCACTGAAAACATCAAGGGATAAAGGAGAGGACTGATAAGATGTAAGAATCACTGAAAACATCAAAGGATAAAAGAGAGGACTGATAAGATGTAAGAATCCCCCTGGGAACAACTGTGTTAAGACCATGCTTATCTTAACATAGCCTTTGTGAAACAGGGAACAACTGTGCTAAGAACATGCTTATCTTAACACAGTCTTTGTGAGACAGGGAACATAGATCTGATTGCTTAAAAACGCTGACCTACTTCTGTAGCCTAGAAACATGTAGCAATCAACACTAATTTGTTATTTTGGTTAAATGTAATATCAGGACGGTGGACAGATGGGGACATGGAGATCACCAGTGAGGATGAGGAAAGTCTGATGTGAAACCAGTGAATTGAGGACATGACAAGCATTTGGGTCTATCAGAACGAGGTGAAAAAAAAACAGAGCCAGCAGACTTTAGGTAGCGGGGAATGGATATCATTCTCAAACAATAAATATATGTCAATGTTTCTGTCATCCACACAAGACACACCATTACATACATTAATCTTCATATCATAAAATTTACAGAAACAAATGAAAAATTATAGAAAGTTGTGGAATGCTATGATTAATTTTAAGCCTTTATAACAAAAAAAAACCCCCAAAACCACGTTAACTTTGTACATATTGAAGAATGCATATGTTTTTGTAATTTTGGTTTTTTAAATAATAAATCTATACTATCATGTCTGAGATGTGGAACTGCATGGCCAAATGTCAATATCATGTATTCAGACGAGCTGCAAGGCTAAATTTCAGTATCATTCACTTGATGAAGACAGAATAACTAACCGTTATGAAAGAATTACACCAAGGCGGGCACTTGATGAAGACAGAATAACTACTTGTTATGATAGAATTACACTAAGGGGGCACTTGATGAAGAAATAATAACTAATCGTTGTGATAGAATTACACTAAGGCGGGCAATTGATGAAGACAGAATAACTAATCGTTATGATAGAAGTAAATTAAGGTGGGCACTTGATGAAGACAGAATAACTAATCGTTATGACAGAATTACACTAAGGTGAGCACTTGATGAAGACAGAATAACTAATCATTATGATAGAATTACACTAAGGCGGGCACTTGATGAAGACAGAATAACTAATCATTATGATAGAATTACACTAAGGCGGGCACTTGATGAAGACAGAATAACTAATTGTTATGATAGAATTACACAGGTAATATCACTGATGAGCTCTATTAGATATGTTGACTTTAAGGAAATTACAAATGATTTGCTAATAAAACATTTGACAGATAACATTCATTAATCATCTATAGTCACCAGCAACCTCATATTTTTACATGAGAAAACTGACCACTTGTGGCTTGCTTTTGATAATACATATTTAATGAACATCCACACATCTGGAAGACAGTGATAGCTGGCATTATGTGTATATCATCTCTCAAACACAAGATGTTGAATGATGTGTAGTACATTCTTAAATTAGGAAGATAATTGTCGATGCATGTTGTGTATCTTTTGTCAAACATTAAGATGTTGAAAATGATGTGTGCTACATTTTCAAATTAGGAAGACAATCATCAATTATAGGTTCTCCACATCATATCACACATCAGGATGTTAAAAAGATGTATGAGTGTGTAATAAATCATCCATTATTCTATGACCTCTATACATCTCCTTTGGAATCCGGAAGATCTTTGCAGTAACAGAAAGGCCGGAGAAAGGCATCAGTTTGTTCTACACACCATGGTCTTGACCCATAAATGTTGGTGCGGCTGATATCTTTCTTGTCCAGAGTGAAGACACCTTCCTGCAAGTTGTGAGTAACTGTGACCTCAAATCTACCAGCTCCAGGCTGAGTAAGCAGTGTGACCTTGACATGTGAGAGAAGTAAACAACAAAATAGATGTACAGGAGTAACATTATTAAATAAATCAATAAAACTTACAATTTCTGGGTCAAATTTTTGCTATTTATGCTCAATATATACAAGCACAAAAATAATTTAATAGAATTTCATGCAGATGAAGAAATATGGAGAAGAAAAATGGTGAAGAAAAATGATGAAGAGGGATAATGAAGAAAGATGATGAAGAAAGATGATGAAGAAATATGGAGAAGAAAAATGGTGAAGAAAAATAGTGAAGAAAGATGGTGAAGAAAAATAATGAAGAAAGATAATGAAGAAAGACAATGAAGAAAACTGGTGAAGAAAAATGGCAAAGACAAATGGCGAAGAAAAATGGTGAAGAAAAATGTTGAAGAAAGAAAGTGAAGAAAGATGGTAAAGAAAAATGGTGAAGAAAAATGGTGAAGAAAGATGGTGAAGAAAGATTATGAAGAAAGATAGTGAAGAAAATGGTGAAGGAAGATGATGAAGAAAGATAATGAAAAAAGATAGTGAAGAAAAATGGTGAAGGAAGATAGTGAAGAAAGATGGTGAAGAAAGATGATGAAGAAAAATGATAAAGAAAGATAGTGAAGAAAGATAATGAAGAAAGATGTAAGAAATGCAAGCAGTATACAACACTAATAACATTTTGTTGTTTAATTATATGAGATTATTAGAAGGAAGTCTCAGAGAAACCTTACATGTCTATGTCCCAACATGCAAATGAATGAATGAATGTCCCAACAACAGATACATCATAGACAGTCTATGTACCAACATGCAAATGAATGAATGAATGTCCCAACATGCAAATGAAT
>CM019695.1:35288868-35477713 GCA_009760885.1 Achatina immaculata
TGATTTCTAAACTCATTATCAAAGTCATTATTACAGTCATTATTAGAATTATTATCAGAATAGTTATTATAATTATAATTATAGTGATTATTAGAGCAATTATCATAATTATTTATTATATTATTAATCATTATCAGAAGTACTCTAAATAAGAATAGCTTACATCTCACAGCCTCTTTCTAAAGGAATCTCTTTAAACATGCTAACACCCCTATTTCTGATGTCAGCTTTGCCAGCTCCAGTGAAGTTCAATATTTCATGCAAGGTCTCATGCACATCAAAGGGTGTAGTAAGTCTTTTTGAGTTAATTTTCACATTCTTGATGATCTCTGGGTACTTCTGTTGAAACCACTTTGGAAATCTGAGAAAGAAAAAAGAAAAATATGAATAAACATCACATGTTTTATCTTTAAATACATGCTAAATTTGTTAGATAAAACAAAGAGTTACATAAAAGAGCTCAGAATCTATATATGAAAATATATTAAACTTTTTATATTAAACAGGTGGTGCCACAGTGGTGTAGTGTGCCACAGTGGTGTAGTGTGCCACAGTGGTGTAGTGTGCCACAGTGGTGTAGTGGCTAGTGCACTCACTTATTGACCAGAAGCTCTGTAGTTTGTTTCACACTCAGGCAGAATTTTTTGTGTACTAATCAGCACTAACCCAGCCTCAACAATGTGATCACTTTAAGAAAATAAAGGCAGTGATGCTGGCATTTCTAATTCAAATGCTGTAGTGACCTAGAAATATGGAAGCACTTTACATCCCGCTGGGGCATGCAAACTCTGCAGGACATAGATATCATACAAGTGTCACATAAATATGTGCATCAGCCACAGGCCATCTCGCTTACAACCCAGAGGCCTACAGGAGAGCTGTTAAGGAGGCAAAGCTCTGCAAAGGATATGCAAATGACTGATTGACTGACACAAAAATGTAGAATGTAGATATGAAAAAATTTGACATTTTTTTCTGTCAAACAGAAGTAACAATGTGAACATATACTTTTATAAAGTTTCCAGCCATACATATCCATCACATGCAATTTTTGTTTTTTTTTCTGACACATCCCAGTGTTTCAGCTTCTCTAAGTTACACTTTTGCCTACATATATGAGTCAAGGTCATGCTCTCTCCTAATACCAAAATATGGAAGTCAAGGTCATGCTCTCACCCAATACCAAATTATAGCAGTCAAGGTCATGCTCTCGCCCAATACCAAAATATGACAATCAAGGTCACGCTCTTGCCCAATACCAAAATACGGCAGTCAAGGTCATGCTCTCACCTAATACCAAAATATGGAAGTCAAGGTCATGCTCTCACATAATACCAAAATATGGAAGTCAAGGTCATGCTCTCACCCAATACCAAATTATAGCAGTCAAGGTCATGCTCTCGCCCAATACCAAAATATGACAATCAAGGTCATGCTCTTGCCCAATACCAAAATACGACAGTCAAGGTCATGCTCTTGCCCAATATCAAAATATGGCAATCAAGATCACGCTCTTGCCCAATACCAAAATATGGACGTCAAGGTCATGCTCTCACCTAATACCAAAATATGAACGTCAAGGTCATGCTCTCACCTAATACCAAAATATGGATGTCAAGGTCATGCTCTCACCTAATACCAAAATATGGCAGTCAAGGTCATGCTCTCACCTAATACCAAAATATGGACGTCAAGGTCATGCTCTCACCTAATACCAAAATATGAACGTCAAGGTCAAGCTCTCACCTAATACCAAAATATGGATGTCAAGGTCATGCTCTCACCTAATGCCAAAATATGGCAGTCAAGGTCATGCTCTCACCTAATACCAAAATATGGACGTCAAGGTCATGCTCTCACCTAATGCCAAAATATGGCAGTCAAGGTCACGCTCTCACCTAATACCAAAATATGGCAGTCTCTCTTCCTGTTTGCCTTGAGCTGTGGCCCTGACTGTGCTAAATCGCCCACCGTGGTCGGCCAACATCATGAAGATGGCATTGTCCAAGTTTTTCTGTTGGTGCATTCTCTTCAGGTGATTTAACAGATCATCATCCATCTGCTCAGCAAGAAATATTACCCAAATTAGAACAAGCATGACCAGCTGCTGTAAATAGTCATGTGAGTTGCTCAGGCAGAAAGCTGAGCGAGCTTAGATGTTTATAACCAGGGAATCTGAGTGGCAAAGTCATTAGTGCATTAGTCTCTCATGGCGATAGTCAGGGGTTTGAATCTGGCTGGAGGCACCCCAATCACCCAGCTGTAGAAATGGGCACTCAACTTCTGGAATTGGGAAATGAAAGGCAGCCAGGTGTGATACTGACCATATCAGGCTCTAGTGTGCTGACAGGTCAAGGAAAATATGGGCACTAACACCATATCCCTATGTGTCTCTAAAGCATGACAGGTTTACCTTTACCTTTGTTTATAATAACTACCATCTGGCAAGGAATTATATACCATCAATCATCTTCATTAATAGTATCAGTCACATTATCAACACAAACATTATTCAAAGGGCTGTTATCTGTTGTCTTCTCCTACATCTACCACATCAGCAATGATAACAAACACTACGTTTTTTTTCCTACATCTGCCACATCAGCAATGACAACAAATACTTTTATAAAGTTTCCAGCCATACATATCCATCACATGCAATTTTTGTTTTTTTTTCTGAACATCCCAGTGTTTCAGCTTCTCTAAGTTACACTTTTGCCTACATATATGAGTCAAGGTCATGCTCTCACCTAATACCAAAATATGGAAGTCAAGGTCATGCTCTCACCCAATACCAAATTATAGCAGTCAAGGTCATGCTCTCGCCCAATACCAAAATATGACAATCAAGGTCATGCTCTTGCCCAATACCAAAATACGGCAGTCAAGGTCATGCTCTCACCTAATACCAAAATATGGAAGTCAAGGTCATGCTCTCACCTAATACCAAATATGGAAGTCAAGGTCATGCTCTCACCCAATACCAAATTATAGCAGTCAAGGTCATGCTCTTGCCCAATACCAAAATATGACAATCAAGGTCATGCTCTTGCCCAATACCAAAATACGACAGTCAAGGTCATGCTCTTGCCCAATACCAAAATATGGCAGTCAAGGTCACGCTCTTGCCCAATACCAAAATATGGACGTCAAGGTCATGCTCTCACCTAATACCAAAATATGAACGTCAAGGTCATGCTCTCACCTAATACCAAAATATGGATGTCAAGGTCATGCTCTCACCTAATACCAAAATATGGCAGTCAAGGTCATGCTCTCACCTAATACCAAAATATGGACGTCAAGGTCATGCTCTCACCTAATACCAAAATATGAACGTCAAGGTCAAGCTCTCACCTAATACCAAAATATGGATGTCAAGGTCATGCTCTCACCTAATGCCAAAATATGGCAGTCAAGGTCATGCTCTCACCTAATACCAAAATATGGACGTCAAGGTCATGCTCTCACCTAATGCCAAAATATGGCAGTCAAGGTCACGCTCTCACCTAATACCAAAATATGGCAGTCTCTCTTCCTGTTTGCCTTGAGCTGTGGCCCTGACTGTGCTAAATCGCCCACCGTGGTCGGCCAACATCATGAAGATGGCATTGTCCAAGTTTTTCTGTTGGTGCATTCTCTTCAGGTGATTTAACAGATCATCATCCATCTGCTCAGCAAGAAATATTACCCAAATTAGAACAAGCATGACCAGCTGCTGTAAATAGTCATGTGAGTTGCTCAGGCAGAAAGCTGAGCGAGCTTAGATGTTTATAACCAGGGAATCTGAGTGGCAAAGTCATTAGTGCATTAGTCTCTCATGGCGATAGTCAGGGGTTTGAATCTGGGAGGCACCCCAATCACCCAGCTGTAGAAATGGGCACTCAACTTCTGGAATTGGGAAATGAAAGGCAGCCAGGTGTGATACTGACCATATCAGGCTCTAGTGTGCTGACAGGTCAAGGAAAATATGGGCACTAACACCATATCCCTATGTGTCTCTAAAGCATGACAGGTTTACCTTTACCTTTGTTTATAATAACTACCATCTGGCAAGGAATTATATACCATCAATCATCTTCATTAATAGTATCAGTCACATTATCAACACAAACATTATTCAAAGGGCTGTTATCTGTTGTCTTCTCCTACATCTACCACATCAGCAATGATAACAAACACTACGTTTTTTCCTACATCTGCCACATCAGCAATGACAACAAATACTAGGTTTTTTTTCCTACATCTGCCACATCAGCAATTTTAACAAATACTAGGTTTTTTTTCCTACATCTGCCACACCAGCAATGACAACAAATACTAGGTTTTTTTTCCTACATCTGCCACACCAGCAATGACAACAAATACTAGGTTTTTTTTCCTACATCTGCCACACCAGCAATGACAACAAATACTACGTTTTTTTTCCTACATCTGCCACACCAGCAATGACAACAAATACTACGTTTTTTTTCCTACATCTGCCACACCAGCAATGACAACAAATACTAGGTTTTTTTTCCTACATCTGCCATACCAGCAATGACAACAAATACTAGGTTTTTTTTCCTACATCTGCCACATCAGCAATGACAACAAATACTAGGTTTTTTTTCCTACATCTGCCACATCAGCAATGACAACAAATACTAGGTTTTTTTTCCTACAACTGCCACATCAGCAATGACAACAAATACTAGGTCTTCTATATCTGCCACACCAGCAATGACAACAAATACTAGGTTTTTTTTCCTACATCTGCCACATCAGCAATGACAACAAATACTACGTTTTTTTTCCTACATCTGCCACATCAGCAATAACAACAAATACTAGGTCTTCTACATCTGCCACATCAGCAATGACAACAAACAGTAGGTTTTCTCCTACATCTGCCACATCAGCAATGACAACAAACGTAGGTTTTCTCCTACATCTGCCACATTAGCAATTCTAACAAACACTAAGGTCATCACCTACATCTGCCACATCAGCAATTCTGACAAACACTAGGTCACCTCCTACATCTGCACATGATCAATTCTGACAAACACTAGGTCATCTCCTACATCTGCAATGACAACAAACAGTATGTTTTCTACTACATATGCCACATCAGCAATTCTGACAAACACTAGGTCATCTCCTACATATGCCACATCAGGAATGACAACAAACATTAGGTTTTCTCCTACATATGCCACATCAGCAATGACAACAAATACAACTTCTTCAATGATGACAAACTTTGAACTTGGTTCTGTCTATAAAATGCGTAGAACATCACCAACATTGAAGCTGGAGTTACCAACCTTAGAGAGCAGATTGTTGTCTCTGTGAGACAGCTGTGCCTGGAATGAAAACATCCACTTTCGCTTGTCTGGGTACATGCTGAACACCTCATTCATATAGTCTAGTACCACTAAATGACGAGGTTTTGAACCCATACAGTCTGGAAGGAACTTGCTGTAGTGGGGTTCCGCAGCAACACAAAAATAGCGGAAGTAATGGTCTGTAGGTTGATTCTCAAAACCTTGTGAATGATTTACATAAAAATGTATAATAATAATATTAGTCAGTAATAAACCTGACTTATTACTACATCTCAAAAATATTATCACAAGTATCAACCTCTTAACCTACTTTATGTGTCCACACAGAACAGCAGGGCAGTCATTTGACTGTTTGAACTATCATTGTTATCACACAGAACAGCAGGGCAGTCATTTGACTGTTTGAACTATCATTGTTATCACACAGAACAGCAGGGCAGTCATTTGACTGTTTGAACTATCATTGTTATCACACAGAACAGCAGGGCAGTCATTTGACTGTTTGAACTATCATTGTTATCACACAGAACAGCAGGGCAGTCATTTGACTGTTTAAACTATCATTGTTATCACACAGAACAGCAGGGCAGTCATTTGACTGTTTGAACTATTATTGTTATCACACTAGTATGCTCTATTCAAATATCCACTTATTTTCTTTATGAACATATCCCTGCCACAAATAATTTCACTATAAATGAGTTTCTTTGTGCCTGAGTTTTAAAAAAAAAACACTTTTTTAACAGTGGTTCTTATCCTGTGTTTCAGAAACCTTCAAGGTGTCCATGGAAGGAGTTTTCAAGGTCAGCAGACTAGGAAATGTTCTGAGTTTTGAGCATTAAAACAGAACTTATATCAAGCACCCCTTTCTTGCAATGTTTTTCTGTGCAAATTATTTATATTGTCTCCCTTAGATATATATTTTCAGTTGCTGTGGAATGTGGTGCATTACTGGAAATGTAACAGTCAGTCTGTATATCCATCTTTCTACCATAACCTGATTTTTCTGTATCAAATTTTCCATGTAAATGTTTCGTAGATATACCCTTCCATCATGCCAACAAAAAATGAGATTATGGGGTGATAGTGATGCAAATATGGCTTCCCAAAAGTTGTTAAAGAAGATCAGACCAAAACTCAGTGTATCAGACAAAAGCTCAGTGTATCAGACAAAAGCTCAGCATATCAGACAAAAGCTCATAGAGTGACCCCGACACTTGCGACATTTTCTCTGATTCACCACTATTAGCATACAAGTTTGAGCCAAATCTTAAGGACATCCTCATCCACAACTGCTTGAAGCAGAGCCTTACATATGATGGCACCAGAAAATGTAACCATCCCTGCTGCGTTACCTGCCCTGTAGTCTGGAAAAAACAATCATTTTTCCCAAAACTATCCTCATTCTTCATGAGGGATTTACATGCGAGTCCTGTAATGTGACATAAGTCATCATATGTAAAAGATGCAGAATAACGTATATTGGTGAGACTGCGCTCAGATTAGGGGACCACATGCAGAAACATCTGTACCATATTGCCCAGCATGCTTCGAAACCAGTCCCAAATCATTTCAATGGCCCCAACCACAGAGGCAAATCTGATTTTCTGGTAACAGCCGCAGTGTTATGCAGATGACACAGGCCACCTAGCACTTGAGAACTGCTACATTCAGGATTATGGGATGATGGAACCACATGGTTTGAACTTGTTATTCAGCTACACCTAACAATCTCTTCTTCAACAATTATAATCCCTCTCCACTAAGCTCCACTCTCTTTTCACTTGTTACACATAGCTCAGAACCTCCTCATAGCATCACATTACAACCTCTGTACCCCAACTATGATCATCTATTTCACCTTCTCCTGGCTCGGTTACCATTGTATTACTATTTCTCCCCTCCACGGTTTCCCCACCCACCACCCTCAGCTACGACCCTGCTATCTCACATCACAAGTCTCCATTTAAACATTCTCTACACTCCACCATGCCCATTTCTGAACAAGCATCAGACAAGCCAGATCTTTTTACAAGTTACAGCTAAGTGATCTAATCATATTCCTTTTTTTTTTAAACATAGCATTCCTGTGAATCTATATTTTATCTCCTCTCTCTATTTCTTTGTCCTGTATGTTTTTGTATGATTAAGGCTGAAACGTCACAACTTTGTAGTTGTTAAGTAATAAAGCTGTTACTACTTTTTTCCTAGTTTATACATTTTAGATCAAAGCTCAGTGTATCAGATCTAAGCTTGGTGTCTAGATCTAAGCTCAGTGTCTAGATCAAAACTCAGTGTATAAATCTAAGTTCAGTGTATCGGATCTAAGCTCAGTGTATCATATTAAAGCTTAGTGTATCAGATCTAAGCTCAGTGTAACAGACAATTGTTATTCAACAGTTGATAAAGTCTGAATTAACATGAAGCATTGTTCAACAGTTGATAAAGTCTGAATTAACCTGAAGCATTGTTCAACAGCTGATAAAGTATGAATTAACTTGTAGCATTGTTCAACAGTTGATAAAGTCTGAATTAACCTGAAGCATTGTTCAACAGTTGATAAAGTCTGAATTAACCTGAAGCATTGTTCAACAATATTCCCACACAAAGAGATACATAAAACAACGTGGATATCTCCAGATGATAGAACTAGAAACCAGATAGACCATTTGTGTATTAGAAAGCAATACAGAACATCTCTCATGGATGTAAGGGCTTATAGGGGTGCAGATGTCAACAGTGATCACAACCTGTGCATAGGGAAAATAAAACTAAAATTGAAAAGTCAACACAAGAAATCAGTACACAGAAAGATAAACAGCCACAGCCTACAAGAAGAAAATACTAACATTAATTTCAATCAGGAACTTGCCAATCATTCCAAAACACCCAGTGAAGTTGAGGAGATAGGTATAGATGAGTTATGGAATTCTTACAGCACAGCCATAATCACAGCAGCAAAAGTAAGCGCTGGACTGGAAAAACCAAATAGAAAAGCATGGATATCAGATAAAACATGGAAGTATATACATGAAAGACGAGCAGTCAAATTAGACATGTTGAATGCAAAAACAGATCATGAAAGAGATTTGGCAAAAGCAAAATACAAAGAAATAGACAAGAAAGTAAAAAGTTCAGCTAGAAGGGATAAAAGAGAATACATAGACAATATGGCGAAAGAGGCAGAAAAAGCAGCAAAAACAAGAGACAGCAAAACTTTATATAACATACAAAAGAGGCTAACAGGTACTATTACATCTAAAGAAAGACCAATCCTTAGCAAAACTGGAACACTATTAACATCAAATAAAGACCAAAAGCAAAGATGGGCTGAACACTTCCAAGAAATACTCAATCGACCACACCCAAAAGAATTGTTAACCCTTGAAAATGACTTACCAGCCCCACAACTAAATGTCAACCTAGATGAAATTAAATTGCATGAAACTGAAACAGCAGTGAATTTAATGGCTAACAACAAAGCTGCAGGTGAAGATGAAATAACAGCCGAAATGCTAAAAGCTATCAATAGTGACAACATGAGACAACTACAGAGAATGTTTAACAAGATTTGGAAAGAAGAAAAGGTCCCTTCTAATTGGAAGAAAGGAATCATTGTTAAAATACCAAAAAAGGGCAACCTTAGTGACTGTAGCAACTGGAGAGGAGTAACCTTAATATCAGTTATGTCAAAAGTATTCTGCAAGGTCATTTTGAATAGACTCAAAGATATAGTGGATACTGCAATGAGAGAAGAACAAGCAGGATTTCGAAAAGGGAGAAGCTGTCTCGACCAGATCTTTACTCTCAGAATAATACTTGAAGAACATATTGAAAAGCAGAAACCATTAATACTGAACTTCATAGATTTTAAAAAGGCATTTGATAGCATACACAGAGATTCATTATGGAGAATTTTAAGGATATATGGAATACCATCTAAAATTGTCAACATCATTAAGGACTTATACAACGGATATGTTTGTGCAGTCAAGACAGAAGAAGGGATGAGTGAATGGTTCCAGATTGAAACGGGTGTGAAACAAGGATGTATACTATCTCCTTTACTTTTGGGATTACAATAGACTTCATAATGAAAAAATGCTGCACAGGTAACACAGGTATTGACTGGGTACATAGGACCCAACTAGAAGATCTTGATTTTGCTGATGACATAACTCTTATCAGTAATAAAGTGAATTTCATGCAAGAAAAAACAGATAGCCTGTCTTCACTGGCTAGCAATTTAGGACTTGAAATTAACAAGGACAAAACAAAAATAATGAAAATTTCTCTCAATCAAAATGGAAAAATACACATAGAAGGGACAGATGTTGAAGAAGTCAATCAATTTGCATACCTTGGCAGCTACATAGACCAGGATGGTGACACTAGAAAGGAAGTTAGGATCAGAATTGCAAAAGCAGCATCAATCTTCAAGAATCTTGAGAACATATGGAATTCAAAAGTTATAAGCACAAAAACCAAGTTAAGACTATTCAATTCAAATGTAATATCCACCCTCATTTATGCATGCGAAAGCTGGAAAACAACTAAAGAAATAGACAAGAAATTAGACTCTTTTGAAAACAAATGCCTAAGGAAAATACTCGGCATCAAGTGGAATGAATTCAAGAACAATGCAGAGATAAGACAGATGACTGAACAACAACCAGTCTCATGGGTGATCAGGAAACGAAGATGGACATATGTTGGTCACTTGATGAGAAGAAATGATCAGAGAATCCCAAAACAAGCTATCAAGTGGAACACAACAGGCCAAAGAAAGAGAGGCAGATCGCATGAAACTCTGAAGAGGACATTATTAAGAGAGGCCAAATTAACAGGCATACAATCTTTTGATGAGGTTGAAAGACTCGCTGAAGACATGAAAAATTGGCGAACTACTTTGCGAGCCCTATGTGACGTTTAACGGCACGGGAAGGATATAAGTTATAAGATTGTTCAACAGCTGATAAAGTCTGAATTAACCTGAAGCATTGTTCAACAGCTGATAAAGTCTGAATTAACCTGAAGCATTGTTCACCAGTTGATAAAGTCTGAATTAACCTGAAGCATTCCAGATGACAGAACTGGTCACTGGTCAGAGAACAGTGACAGAAATCAAAGAAGCTCTTCTTGTTCAATGATGTTTCACACACTGAAAATTTGAGCTGTGATGCCCTGTATCAAGTCCTGGATGGAATCAATTAGAGTTCTCTGTGAACAACAGTCCAATGATGTAAGAATATCAGTCATATGATCATTTTTTGTGTTATATTTGAGAAATTTTTCATTTTGTCATGAATTTTTGTTGAGCATAAACTTTGACCTCAACTCTGATTTCTTTCATTTGAAGTTGACTTTTTTAAGAATTGACAGGACTGATAGAAACAAAGTTGACTCAGTCTCTAGGAATAATGCTAGGACACCAGTCACACGACTGATATGAACAAATTTGACTCAGTCCCTAGGGATAATGCTAGGACACCAGTCACATGATTGATAGGAACAAAGTTGACTCAGTCTATAATGCTAGGACACCAGTCACATAATTGATAGGAACAAAGTTGACTCAGTCTATAATGCTAGGACACAATAGTCACATGATTTATAGGAACAAAGTTGACTCAGTTTATAGAGATAATGGTAGCACAACAGTCACAGGATTGATAGGAACAAAGTTGACTCAGTCTAAAGGGATGATGCTAGGACACCAGTCACAGGATTGATAGGAACAGAGTTGGCTCAGTCTCTAGGGATAATGCTAGGACACCAGTCACAGGACTGATATGAACAAATTTGGCTCAGTCTCTAGGGATAATGCTAGGACAACAGTCACAGGACTGATATGAACACAGTTAACTCGGTCTATAGGGATGATGCTAGGACACCAGTCACAGGATTGATAGGAACAAAGTTGACTCAGTCTATATGAGTAATGCTAGGATACCAGTCAGGATTTGTGAACCTGATCTGGGCAGTTGTGAATATACATTTTACTCTTCACCATCTCGCTCTTGTCTTTAATATCCTGTCTTCTCTCTTTTAGTAACTGTAAAAGCTGTGAACTTCATAGACGGGAAAGCTTTCTGATGCAGGAAAGTGGACACGTGTTAAAGTCAAGAGGTGGAGTTGTCACAGGAAATTACCTTTTTTTGTTTGAGAAGCTGGCCACAAGAGAAGAAGAAGATTTTGAAGAAAAAAAATTCTTGCTAATACACTTGTACATCCAGTCTTTCTAATATACTTGCACATCCAGTCTTACTAATATACTTGTACACCCAGTCTTGCAGTCATTTTTGGACTTGTCAGTGAGATGAACTTGTCATTTCAGGAAGCAAGTGCAAGTTGATTTGTGTGCTCTTTGAAAAGGTATGTTTTCTTTTATGAAAAAAGTTCCCTTTGTGGATAGCACATGTTGTTAAGAGTTGTACGGTCAACTTTCCTCTGCTTGATGAGAATCTTGATGGAGCAGAACCCTCAGATGGCTTGACTGAGAACATCATAGATTACTTTCCTGAAGTATACTTTGTTTATTCATTACTTTCTTCCACCAACACTCTACATCCCCTTGGTGGTGCAATTATTTGTTTTAAAACGTATGAGGAAAATGTGATGCCTGTTTCTAAATGGTATGACAAAAATTTGATGGTTGTTTCTAAATGGTAGGAGGAAAATGTGATGCCTGTTTCAAAATGGTATAAAGAAAATGTGATGCCTGTTTCAAAATGGTATAAAGAAAACTTGACAGCTTTTTCTAAATGGTATGACAAAAAATTGATGGCTACTTCTAAAAGGTGTTAGAAAAACTAGATGGGTGCTTCTAAATGATATGAGAAAAACTTGATGGCTGTTTCAAAATGGTATGAGAAAGACTTGCCACCTGTTTTTAAATGGTATGAGAAAAGCTTGATGGCTGTTTCAAAATGGAATGAGAAACACTTGATGGCTGTTTCTAAATGGTAAGAGGAAAACTTGATGGCTGTTTCTAAATGGTATGAGAAAAACTTGATGGCTGTTTCTAAATGGTATGAGGATAATTTGATGGCTACTTCTAAATGGTATGTGGAAAACTTGATTGCTACCTCTAAATGTTATGAGGAAAACTTGATGGCTACTTCTAAATGTTATGAGGAAAACTTGATGGCTACTTCTAAATGGTATGAGGAAAACTTGATGTCTACTTCTAAATGGTATGAGGAAAACTTGACGGCTACTTGTACATGATGTTAGAAAAACTAGATGGCTACTTCTAAATTATATGAGAAAAATCTGATGGGTACTTCTACATGGTGTTAGACAAACTTAAAGGCTACTTCTAAATGGTATGAGAAAAACTTGAAGGCTACTTCTAAATGGTATGAGGAAAACTTGATGGCTACTTCTACAAGGTGTTAGACAAACTTAAAGGCTACTTCTAAATGGTATGAGGAAAACTTGATGGCTACTTCTACAAGGTGTTAGACAAACTTAAAGGCTACTTCTAAATGATATGAGGAAAACTTGATGGCTACTTCTACAAGGTGTTAGACAAACTTAAAGGCTACTTCTAAATGGTATGAGAAAAACTTGATGGCTGAAGAGCATATTGAACTTCAGGCCAGTTCAGGAGCCAAAACAGAAACAGTCACACGGTGTAACATAAACAGCAGCACACAATGTTGAATTATCAAAATTTTCATGTTTTTTATTCACTTCTTTATTTATATGTGTGTGCATGCATGTGTGTGTGTGTGTGTGTGCACGCGCTCGTTCATGCTTGTGCACATGTGGGTGTGTATGTGGTAAGGCTACTAAAAATTGTGATTTTTCAAAATACTTAAACAGTTTCTTCAGTTAAGTTATAAATGTCTGAAAGGTGTTTTCTATTAAAATATTTATTTTATATTGTTTAAACTGACTGCATCAGTGCTCCCTCAAGAAATCTGTTGCTTACTTCTTCATCTTGTTCTCGTGACTGTGGTTTATTGTTTAAGTGCATCGTCTCAATTACGTGCAATGTTTTATTTTTAACAGGGGCTCAACAGCTGTTCTTAGGCCAGGATGGAAATCAATGGCCAAAATAAAAAATAAAAATAAAAACTATTGTTTTATAACAGGTATTATTTCCGGTGAGAAAGTCCAACTCTAGATTAAACTGGTGCAATGAAAACCACACAATCCCACTTCTGCCACCCACCGAGAATACAGGCTCAAACCCTGTGATACTCTGAACCTCTTGTGGTCTTCTCAGGGATCTTGTGTGGTCCTTTCAGGGGCCACGGGACCTATCAGGGACTGCAGGAGTAAATTCAGTAGGATCACGGGGTGGTCTTGGTGGTAGAAGCGAACGAAGAAGAAGAAGAAGATAACAGGTACTTGCCTTCTGTTCTGGGGAGTTTTTGTTCATAACTGAGGTCTAAAATGTAAGGCTTCTGAAACAGCTGAATATTTGATCATGAACTGCACTACAATGAAAAAATTAATAAACTTCATGTTCAAAATGTCAAGCTTAAGTTTTGGATGATTTTAGAAGGAGGATTCATTGAACTTTAACCTGCCAAACAACATTTATTAGACAAATATTTTTTTATAATTAAAAAATAATCACCTAATTGAGGTTTTACTGAGGAATGAGCATCATTATGTACTCACACTACACAACAAAACCATATAAATGTAGTTAATTTTATTTTTATTTATTTATTTACTTTTGAACAGGTGTTCATGGTAGTAATGTGTTTATGAAGTAATGTAGAAGTACAAATCAAAGTTTTTATAAAGTAACATAGAAGAACAAATCAAAGTGTTTATGAAGTAATATAGAACAACAAATCAAAGTGTTTATGAAGTAACATAGAACAACAAATTAAAGTGTTTATGAAGTAATGTAGAAGTACAAATCAAAGTTTTTATGAAGTAATGTAGAAGTACAAATCAAAGTGTTTATGAAGTAATATAGAACAACAAATCAAAGTGTTTATGAAGTAACATAGAACAACAAATCAAAGTGTTTATGAAGTAACATAGAACAACAAATCAAAGTGTTTATGAAGTAATGTAGAAGAACAAATAGATTTAATGTGAGAATGTACTTATGGCTTCCACTCCAAAATTTTAAACTTAATATGTTGTGTGACTCAAGACAGATAATGGATCTGTGATTTTAAGTTTGAATCACATCATTAAGACTGATTTTATGAGCCTTGTCACATCATTAAGACTGATTTTATGAGTCTTGTCACATCACTAAGACTGATTTTATGAGTCTTGTCACATCACTAAGACTGAAGAGTCTTGTCACATCACTAAGTCTGTAATTTTATGTGATTACTGTGAACGAATGTTTACTTCCATTTACATGTAAGATTCAGATCTTTTATCACTGAAAAGATGTCAAGTTTGTCTAAATGTGCTGTAGATATTAATATGTTCCTCTGTTTTAGCAATAAATGGCAACATACAACAGTATGAACTTACATTAGCATACATCAGCATGAACTTACAACAGCATACATCAGCATGAACTTCCAACAGCATGAACTCACTCAACAGCATGAACTTACAACAGCATAAACTCACCCAACTGCATGAACTCACCCAACAGCATAAACTCACCCAACAGCATAAACTCACCCAACAGAATGAACTCACCCAACTGCATGAACTCACCCAACAGCATAAACTCACCCAACTGCATGAACTCACCCAACAACATAAACTCACACAACAGCATGAACTTACAGCATGAACTTAAACAGTATGAACTCACCCAACAACATGAACTTACAACAGAATAAGCTCACCCAATAGCATGAATGTACAACAGCATGAACTCACCAAACAGCATAAACTCACCCAACAGCATGGGCTCAGCCAACAGCATGAACTCACCCAACAGCATGAACTCACCCAACAGCATGAACTCACCCAACAGTATGAACTCACCCAACAGCATGAACTCACCCAACAGCATGAACTTACACCAACATAAGCTCATCCAGCAGTATGAACTTACCCAACAGCATGAACTCAACCAAGGGCACGAACTAAACCAACAGCATGAACTCACTCAACAATATGAACTCACTCAACAGCATGAACTCACCCAACAGCATAAACTCACCCAACAGCATAAACTCACCAAACAGAATGAACTTACAGCAGCATGAACTCACCCAACAGCAATAACTCACCAAACAGCATGAACTTATAACAGCATAAACTCACACAACAGCATGAGCTCACCCAACAGCATCAACTCACTCAAAAGAATGAACTGACACAACAGCGTGAACTCATCCAACAGCATAAACTCATCCTACAGTATGAACTAACTCAACAGCATAAACTCACCCAACAGAATAAACTCACCCAACATCATAAACTCACCCAAGAGCATAAACTCACCCAACTGCATGAAATCACTCAACAGCATAAACTCAACCAACAGCATAAACCCACACAACAGCATGAACTCATCCAACAACATAAACTCACAGAACAGCATGAACTTACAACAGTATGAACTCACCCAACAACATGAACTTACAACAGCATAAGCTCACCCAACAGAATGAATGTACAACAGCATGAACTCACCCAACAGCATAAACACTCCAAACAGCATGAACTTACAACAGCATGAGCTCACCCAACAGCATGAACTCACCCAACAGCTTGAACTCACCCAACTGTATGAAATCACCTAACAGCATAAACTCGGACAACAGCATGAATTACAACAGCATGAACTTACAACAGTATGAACTCACACAACAACATGAACTTACAACAGCATAAGCTCATCCAGCAGCATGAATGTACAAGAGCATGAACTCACCCAACAGCATAAACTCACCCAACAGCATGAACTTACAACAGCATGATCTCACCCAACAGCATAAAATCACTCAACAGCATAATCTCACCCAACAGCATGAAATCACCCAACAGAATTAACTCACCCAATAGCATGAACTCAGCCAACAGCATAAACTAACCCAACAGAATAAACTCACCAAACATCAATAACTCACCCAACAGCATGAACTCACTCTACAGTATGAACTCACCCAACAGCATAAACTCACCCAACAGCATAAACTCACACAACAGCATAAACTCACACAACAGCATAAAATCACACAACAGCATAAATTCACCCAACAGCATGAACTCACCCAACATCAATAACTCACCCAACAGCATGAACTTACAACAGCATAAACTCACCCAACAGCATGAGCTCACCAAACAGGATAAACTCACCCAAAAGAATGAACTCACATAACAGCATGAACTCACCCAACAGCATAAACTCACCCAACAGCATAAACTCACTCAACTGCATGAACCCACTCAACATCATAAACTCACCCAACAGCATAAACTCACCCAACAGCATAAACTCACACAACAGTATGAACCCAACCAACAGCATAAACTCCCCCAACAGCATGAACTTACAACAACATGAACTTACAACTGCATGAACTCACTCAACAACATGAGCTTACAACAGCATGAACTCACCCAACAGCATGAATGTACAACAGCATGAACTCACCCAACAGCAGAAATTTACCCAACAACATGAACTTACAACAGCATGAACTCACCCAACAGCATAAACTCACACAACAGCATGAACTTACAACAGTATGAACTCACCCAACAACATGAACTTACAACAGCATAAGCTTACCCAACAGCATGAATGTACAACAGCATGTACTCAGCCAACAGCATGAACTTACAACAGCATGAGCTCAACCAAGGGCACGAACTAAACCAACAGCATGAGCTCAACCAACAGCATGAAATCACCCAACAGCTTGAACTGACCCAACAGCATAAACTCACACAACAGCATGAACTTACAATAGCATGAACTTACAATAGCATGAACTTACAATAGCATGAACTTACAATAGCATGAACTTACAACTGCATGAACTTACAACAGTATGAACTCACCCAACAACATGAACTTACAACAGCATAAGCTTACCCAACAGCATGAATGTACAACAGCATGTACTCAGCCAACAGCATGAACTTACAACAGCATGAGCTCAACCAACAGCATGAACTTACAACAGCATGAGCTCAACCAACAGCATGAAATCACCCAACAGCTTGAACTGACCCAACAGCATAAACTCACACAACAGCATGAACTTACAATAGCATGAACTTACAATAGCATGAACTTACAATAGCATGAACTTACAATAGCATGAACTTACAACTGCATGAACTTACAACAGTATGAACTCACCCAACAACATGAACTTACAACAGCATAAGATCACCCAACAACATGAATGTACAAGAGCATGAACTCATCCAACAGCATAAACTCACCCAACAGCATGAACTTACAACAGCATGATCTCACCCAACTGCATTAACTCACCCAACAGCTTGAACTCACCCAACAGCATGAAATCACCCAACAGCATAAACTCACCCAACATCATAAACTCACATAACAGCATGAACTCACCCAACAGCTTGAACTCACCCAACTGCATGAACTCACCTAATAGCATAAACTCACACAACAGTATGAATTACAACAGCATGAACTTACAACACTATGAACTCACACAATAACATGAACTTACAACAGCATAAGCTCACCCAGCAGCATGAATGTACAAGAGCATGAACTCACCCAACAGCAGAAATTTACCCAACAACATGAACTTACAACAGCATGAACTCACCCAACAGCATAAACTCACACAACAGCATGAACTTACAACAGTATGAACTCACCCAACAACATGAACTTACAACAGCATAAGCTCACCCAACAGCATGAATGTACAACAGCATGTACTCAGCCAACAGCATGAACTTACAACAGCATGAGCTCAACCAACAGCATGAAATCACCCAACAGCTTGAACTGACCCAACAGCATAAACTCACACAACAGCATGAACTCACACAACAGCATGAACTTACAATAGCATGAACTTACAATAGCATGAACTTACAATAGCATGAACTTACAATAGCATGAACTTACAACAGTATGAACTCACCCAACAGCATGAACTTACAACAGCATGATCTCACCCAACTGCATTAACTCACCCAACAGCTTGAACTCACCCAACAGCATGAAATCACCCAACAGCATAAACTCACCCAACATCATAAACTCACCCAACAGCATAAACTCACCCAACAGCATAAACTCACCCAAGAGCATGAACTCACCAAACTGCATGAACTCACTCAACAGCATAAACTCACCCAACAGCATAAACTCACACAACAGCATGAACTCGTCCAACAGCGTAAACTCACCCAACAGCATGAACTTACAACAGTATGAACTCACCAAACAACATGAACTTACAACAGCATAAGCTCACCCAACAGTATGAATGTACAACAGGATGAACTCACCCAACAGCATAAACTCACCTAACAGCATGAACTTACAACAGCATGAGCTCACCCAACAGCATAAACTCACCCAACAGCATAAACTCACCCAAGAGCATGAACTCACCAAACTGCATGAACTCACTCAACAGCATAAACTCACCCAACAGCATAAACTCACACAACAGCATGAACTCGTCCAACAGCGTAAACTCACCCAACAGCATGAACTTACAACAGTATGAACTCACCAAACAACATGAACTTACAACAGCATAAGCTCACCCAACAGTATGAATGTACAACAGGATGAACTCACCCAACAGCATAAACTCACCTAACAGCATGAGCTCACCCAACAGCATGAACTCAGCCAACAGCTTGAACTCACCCAACAGCATAAACTCACCCAACAGCATAAACTGACCCAACAGCATAAACTCATCCAAATGCATGAACTCACCCAACAGCATAAACTCACCCAACAGCATAAACTCACACAACAGCATGAACTCGTCCAACAGCGTAAACTCACCCAACAGCATGAACTTACAACAGTATGAACTCACCAAACAACATGAACTTACAACAGCATAAGCTCACCCAACAGTATGAATGTACAACAGGATGAACTCACCCAACAGCATAAACTCACCTAACAGCATGAACTTACAACAGCATGAGCTCACCCAACAGCATAAACTCACCCAACAGCATAAACTCACCCAAGAGCATGAACTCACCAAACTGCATGAACTCACTCAACAGCATAAACTCACCCAACAGCATAAACTCACACAACAGCATGAACTCGTCCAACAGCGTAAACTCACCCAACAGCATGAACTTACAACAGTATGAACTCACCAAACAACATGAACTTACAACAGCATAAGCTCACCCAACAGTATGAACTTACAACAGCATGAACTCACCCAACAGCCTATACTGAAATGTTCCAAGATAGGCATCATCCTCAGCCCATGCTGTGATGTAACCTGCAGATTTAAAGTGGTTCCATATCCAGGGGAAGTTATCAACTGGTTTAGCCCCAGAATAGCCTTTCCTTGCCTCTGGAAGTTCTTCTTCTCTGTGACCTAAAAGTATGGGCATGATGGCAGCCGGGGTGCCATCTCCAAGAATGTTGTAGCCCTTAAGATATAGATTGTACTTATAATGAGACTCAAAGATGTAGATTGTATAAGGAGCAATCAAATGAAAATGAGCCAGGACCTAACTACAACAAAGTATTAGACTACATGTTTGTGATTCCTGCCATTGTGCACACATCTCTTCCACTCTTTCACCAACCGAAGGGTGCCAGACTCATAAAAGTCTTTAGGCAGTGTTAGACTGCACCACCTTGCACATTGCATCAGCCAAGTCAAACTTGTTGTCTCTCAGATGCTTCTTCTGTGGCCAAGGATATGCAAATCACCAGGTGAGAGGTCGGGGGGGGGGGGGGGGCTGCTGCTGAATTTCTTATCAATATATAGATACTGCTTTCTTGTGGTGGCCACATGAGGTCTGACATTGTCATGAGGAAGGATGATGCCACTAGTCAAGGAGCCATGTTGGTTTTGCCTGATCTTGGTTCTAAGTTTTGTTATGGTGGTCTGGTAACATTCACATTTATTGTGGCAGCTCATGGCAACATCTTGCTAGGAAGGTATCCACAGTAATCTAAGAATAAAGTGAGCATAACCTTCTTGGCACTGGGCTGGAACTTAGATTTCTTTGGTGAAGATGATGTTGTGTGCTACCATTGCATGCTCACTCTACAAGATTTAAGGATGTAACAGTGGCAAATGGATTCATTACCAGCAACAATACGCAACAGAAACGAGTCACCTTCATCTTGTAACCTCTTCTGATGTTCCTGGCACACACGCAGGTGATGAGCCTTCTGTTCAGCTGTCAGATGCTGCAGAACCTAACTGGCACACACCCTCCTATACATAAAGCATTCATGCAGGCTAGTGTGAATGCTACCATAACCAGTGCCAACATGAACACCCAGCTCATCCTGTTATTCACCGGTCACAATGCACCACATCATCAATCTTATGAATTGCCTCTGCCCTGATAACCACATGTGATTGACCTGGACATGCATCCTTGAACACTCCTTCCCTGCCACTTCAAAGTCATGCTGCACACTCTTTGATACAACTTTTGAACAAGGCATGCTTACCTTACATACTTACCATGTGTTGATAGATTTCTTCTGGGAAATTTCAGTCAGTTATAAAAAAGTAAACAACTCCATGTTGTTCTTTTTATTTGGTTCAAACATGTTAATAGATGAGGCAATGACATATTTCCTCCTGCATGACTACTGCTAGAGTGACTTTGAACTTGGCAACAAATAACTGATACAAACTCCACTTCCAGTCCTGACAACCTCCACACTGACAACCTTCACACTGACAACCCTCACACTGACAACCTTCACACTGACAACCCTCACACTGACAACCTTCACACTGACAACCCTCACACTGACAACCTTCACACTGACAACCTTCACACTGACAACCTTCACACTGACAACCCTCACACTGACAACCTCCACACTGACAACCTTCACACTGACAACCTTCACACTGACACCCTCACACTGACAACCTTCACACTAACAACCTTCACACTAACAACCTTCACACTGACAACCTTCCACAACAGACGCGAGATTTAGCTTCAGTTCTTTTTCATTTGACTGTCCTTTATACTTCTGATGAGACTCAAAGATATAGATTGTACTTCTCATGAGACTCAAATATATAACTGCACTTCTCATAGATATAGATTGTACTTCTGATGAGACTCAAAGATACAATTGCACTTCTGATGAGACTCAAAGATATAGATTGTACTTCTGATGAGACTCATAGATTGTAATTCTGATAAGACTCAAAGATACAATTGCACTCCTCATGAGACTCAAAGATATAGATTGTACTTTTGATGAGACTCATATATTGTACTTCTGATGAGACTTAATGATACAGCTATATTTCTCATGAGACTCAAAGATATAGATTTTACTTCTGATGAGACTCACAGATACAGACCATGAGTTGGTAAAGTAAGAGCTATGTATGATAAACTTCAGATGTTTGAGAGCCATAGAATATTGCACACATATTACACAGTAATATTATACACAAATATTATCCTCACATTTTTATTATTATATGCACATTTTGTTACAAAAATTTTATATAAATATTAAGAAACACATTAGCATGACAATATTTATTCACTGTCTGAACCAGCTTGTAAATTATTCTCCAGCACATTTCCTCTGTAATCCTTTCTGATTTTCCAACACATTTCCTCTGTAATCCTTGCTCATTCTCCAACACATTTCCTCTGTAATCCTTGCTGATTCTCCAGCACATTTCCTTTGTAATCCTTGCTCATTCTCCAACACATTTCCTCTGTAATCCTTGCTGATTCTCCAGCACATTTCCTCTGTAATCCTTGCTGATTCTCCAGCACATTTCCTCTGTAAACCTTGCTGATTCTCCAGCACATTTCCTTTGTAATCCTTGCTGATCCTCTAGCACATTTCCTCTGTAATCCTTGCTGATTCTCCAGCACATTTCCTCTGTAATCCTTGCTGATTCTCCAGCACATTTCCTCATGAAATTTACATTTTGTTCATTTGACTCTCAGTTTATAGCCAGCAGATATTTATAAAACTGGGAAAGTTTTGTTTGACTTTTACATTAATTGTGATATAAAACTTTCAGTGAGAGGCACATGATACAAGTATGTCTAAGAGCCACATAAAGCCACAGGTTGGCCTCACCTGACATTGCTTGTACTTCTAGACTTCACAATACAATTATATGAGCATATCTCTGACAGGGTTACAAGACATAGAGCAGACTTATGATCAAACTAAATTTAGACCGCATCTTTGCTGAGAGTGTCAACACTTCTACCTCTGATAAAGAATCAACACCTGAAGGATATCACTTGTTTCAGCTGTTTACACAGAAAGACTAGCAGTCAATAGTTTTAGTCTGTATTAAATTAACTGAGCTATTCAGCCAAATACAGACAAGTAATGGATCTACAAAACAATAACTGACTCCTAGTGAATGCTAGTAATAATCACTGGATTGAAATGAGTGATGTTTATATTTCACCATGACATCATCTCTATCTGTGTCACACATCATCTTTGTCTGTGTCACACATCATCTCTGTCTGTGTCACACATCATCTCTGCCTGTGTCACACAAAATCTCTGCCTGTGTCACACATCATCTTTGCCTGTGTCACACAAAATCTCTGTCTGTGTCACACATCATCTCTGCTTCACTTCCAGGGTATGAAAACATATGTATTACATAGACAATTGTGTGCCCTGGCTATTTTTAACACATAACACTGAACAAGAGATTGGCAGATATTAGTGGCAGTTGTAACATATCAGTGGTAGTTGTCACATATCAGTAGTAGTTGTCACATATCAGTTGTGGTTGTCAGATATCAGTGGTAGAGGTTGTCAGATATCAGTGGTAGTTGTCACATATCAGTGGTAGTTGTTAGATATTAGTGTTAGTTGTTAGATATTAGTTGTAGTTGTTAGATATTAGTTGTAGTTGTCAGATATCGGTGGTAGTTGTCAGATATCAGTGGTAGTTGTCAGATATTAGTGGTAGTTGTCAGATATTAGTGGTTTTATCAGATATAACTGTGGGTTATCAGATATGACAGGTGTTTGTCAGGTGTCAGTGGTGTCTGCTGGGCATGGTCTTGTTAAGAAATATCTACCAAACTGGTTCTGACTGGTTACATCTCATAGCAGTTTTGTCCTTAGTTGTTCCATACTGAAGATTATCACCACTTTCACCATGTGAATAACCTGTACATGCTGTCCCTCCCACCACCTTCACCATGTGAATAATGTGTACATGATGTCCCTCCCACCACTTTCACCATGTGAATAACCTGTACATGCTATCCCTCCCACCACCTTCACTATGTGAATAACTTGTACATTATGTCCCTCTCACCACCTTCACCATGTGAATAACTCATAGATGCTGCCCCTCTCACCGCGTTTGTCATGTGAATAACTTGTAGATGCTGTCCCTCTCACAACTTTCACTATGTGAATAACTTGTAAACACTGTCCCTCTCACCACCTTCACTATGTGAATAACTTGTACATGATGTCCCTCTTACCAGTTTCATCATGTGAATAACTTGTAGATGCTGTCCCTCTCACCACCTTCACTATGTGAATAACTTGTAGATGCTGTCCCTCTCACCACCTTTGCCATGTGAATAACTTGTACATGCTGTCCCTCTCACCACTTTGCAGTTCTGTGTTAGGTCTCCCTAATCTTTCTTCTTGAATAATAAATCTCTCTGGAATGTTTTTTTTACATTAGTATCTCCTTCAGCCTGCCTAGAAGTCTAGCACACTGTAATATTCTCTAGCCATTTTAAAACCTCTGCTATCATGTCATTTTGGATAGAAGCTTAGCAAATTAGTTTCTCAGCTTTGTCCTGCCACACTTTACTTATCATACAGCAGTATCTCAGCTTTATCCTGCCACACTTTACTTATCATACAGCAGTATCTCAGCTTTATCCTGCCACACTTTACTTATCATACAGCAGTATCTCAGCTTTATCCTGCCACACTTTACTTATCATACAGCAGTATCTCAGCTTTTTCCTGCCACACTTGACTTATCATACAGCAGTATCTCAGCTTTTTCCTGCCACACTTGACTTATCATACAGCAGTATCTCAGCTTTTTCCTGCCATACTTTACTTAGCATACAGCAGTATCTCAGCTTTATCCTGCCACACTTGACTTATCATACAGCAGTATCTCAGCTTTTTCCTGCCACACTTGACTTATCATACAGCAGTATCTCAGCTTTTTCCTGCCACACTTTACTTATCATACAGCAGTATCTCAGCTTTGTCCTGCCACACTTTACTTAGCATACAACAGTATCTCAGCTTTTTCCTGCCTCACTTTACTTATCATACAACAGTATCTCAGCTTTGTCCCACTAATACTCTTTATTTGTCTGTCAGAAGAAAGCTGCACCATAAAACATGTGCTTTGTGTTGTAAGATCCAACATTAATTCTTATGATGATCATACTTCAATATAAACTAGAAGTGGTGGAGCCATTTTTTTATCACTTCATATTAAGTTGATTTTAAAGTTTTGCTGAAATGCCTTAAAATTTTACAATATCTGAATTTATCTATTGAACGTGGACATGAAATTGCTTTGATGTAAAAAAACAAAATAAATCAGTCATTACAAGGAGTCAAACATAACATCAAAATAATGGCACATATATTCAACTAAAACATCAAAATAATGGCACATGATCAAAAGAAAGAAATATCAAGCTAACAAACCTCCATCTCTATTCCATTGAGAACTCTGACAAAATAATCCCTGGACTTTGGAAGATGGCGGTGCCAGGCCAGGCGGGAAGTTGAGTCAAGGCCAAGCATGATCACATCAAGGTCAAGGCCTGTACCACTACTGTTTCTGGCACGTGTGTGTACCTTCTCATCCAGGTGGATTCCAGCAATGTAGTTTCTGGAGATGATTAACAAAAATGTTGTGGTTTTTTAAGATGATTAACAAAAATGGTGTAGTTTCTGGAGATGATTAACAAAAATGTTGTAGTTTCTGGAGATGATAGACAAAAATGTTGTTGTTTCTAGAGATGATAGACAAAACTGTTGTAGTTTCTGGAGATTGTAGACAAAAATGTTATAGTTTCTGGAGATTATTCACAAAAAAATGGTGTAACTTGTGGAGATGATTAATAATTATGTTGTAAGTGAAGCTACAGAAACATAATACATCACTGAACCCAACCGAGTGCCAGATGATTGAATTGACCATATAAAAGTGAACCATATTAACATATTTATGTGAATGAATGAACCGCATCAGGCAGCGAACATGATTCACCCATCAAACTGTCTAACAACTACGGACTTTACACTAAACAAGAAGTGATATCCACACGCTGACCTTCTACCTGTGGTATCGGAATATTCCCTGATTGTACTTGCCGTGACTGTATCGTTGGACAAATACTTACAGGGCACTGAAGCCTCATTGCTCTCAAGCCTGCTGGGTCACTCTGCCTCTTGATGTCATAATATCTGTACCTCTTCAGTTTGTACACGCTGTTTTCTGACGACCGGTCGTATTAGGATTTCTCTGTGATAGTCACCATGGCTGACAAATTCAAAAAACGTGCCTGCATCAAATTGTGCGTGAATCTTGGAAAATCTGTACTGAAAACATCGATATGCTTCTTAAGGCGTTTGGCGAACATTCTTTAGGTCAAGCACAAGTTTCTGAGTGTCATGTTTCAAGGCCTTTCGAGTGTCTGTTCAAGATAACCTGTGTTAAGGGCTACCAATCACCAACAAAACGGCAGAAAATGTTTGAAAAGTTCTTGAACTCATCCATTGACATCGTGACCGAACCATCAGCTCTTCACATTGTTGGCATCAGAAGTCTGCGAGAGATCCTCAAGGAAAACTGAACATGCATCCCGTTGCTGTTTGTCTGTCGGCTGTCCATGCGTAGAGAAGCAGGACGTCTTCATGAGTGCCTTGAGTTTTGTGAGATGACTAACAACCCACCCCCCCCCTACACACACAGCTGATTTAGCAGTCATCGGCCCATGGCTGACATACTAGCGTCAAGGTTGACGAACAAGGCTGATCAAGACCCTGTCTCATCTCTCAGTTAGTGGTAACCTCAGTAACAGGCCTAGCCTAACTAACGGAGCAGGGATCACCATAGTCTCCAAGGTGGTGGAGTCTGCTAAAGAAGTACTGCTCGCTCTTGCTTTTTTTTAGATCCACTCACGGACTTAAGAAAGTAGGTCATGTGACCCAGGTCCCAGCTGACCCGATGTTGTGGTTCAAACTCTCCACCGCATCAGCTGCAAGGAACAATAGCTGACAGTTCCAGGCAGATTGAAAAAAAAAAAGAAAGCGGCATGAGACCAGATGTATTTACTTATCATACAGCAGTATCTCAGCTTTGTCCTGCCTCACTTTACTTAGCATACAGCAGTATCTCAGCTTTTTCCTGCCACACTTTACTTAGCATACAGCAGTATCTCAGCTTTGTCCTACCACTCTTTACTTAGCATACAGCAGTATCTCAGCTTTGTCCCACTAATACTCTTTATTTGTCTGTCAGAAGAAAGCTGCACCATAAAACATGTGCTTTGTGTTGTAAGATCCAACATTAATTCTTATGATGATCATACTTCATTATAAACTAGAAGTGGTGGAGCCATTTTTTTATCACTTCATATTAAGTTGATTTTAAAGTTTTGCTGAAATGCCTTAAAATTTTACAATATCTGAATTTATCTATTGAACGTGGACATGAAATTGCTTTGATGTAAAAAAACAAAATAAATCAGTCATTACAAGGAGTCAAACATAACATCAAAATAATGGCACATATATTCAACTAAAACATCAAAATAATGGCACATGATCAAAAGAAAGAAATATCAAGCTAACAAACCTCCATCTCTATTCCGTTGAGAACTCTGACAAAATAATCCCTGGACTTTGGAAGATGGCGGTGCCAGGCCAGGCGGGAAGTTGAGTCAAGGCCAAGCATGATCACATCAAGGTCAAGGCCTGTACCACTACTGTTTCTGGCACGTGTGTGTACCTTCTCATCCAGGTGGATTCCAGCAATGTAGTTTCTGGAGATGATTAACAAAAATGTTGTGGTTTTTTAAGATGATTAACAAAAATGGTGTAGTTTCTGGAGATGATTAACAAAAATGTTGTAGTTTCTGGAGATGATAGACAAAAATGTTGTTGTTTCTAGAGATGATAGACAAAACTGTTGTAGTTTCTGGAGATTGTAGACAAAAATGTTATAGTTTCTGGAGATTATTCACAAAAAAATGGTGTAACTTGTGGAGATGATTAATAATTATGTTGTAAGTGAAGCTACAGAAACATAATACATCACTGAACCCAACCGAGTGCCAGATGATTGAATTGACCATATAAAAGTGAACCATATTAACATATTTATGTGAATGAATGAACCGCATCAGGCAGCGAACATGATTCACCCATCAAACTGTCTAACAACTACGGACTTTACACTAAACAAGAAGTGATATCCACACGCTGACCCTGACCTTCTACCTGTGGTATCGGAATATTCCCTGATTGTACTTGCCGTGATTGTATCGTTGGACAAATACTTACAGGGCACTGAAGCCTCATTGCACTCAAGCCTGCTGGGTCACTCTGCCTCTTGATGTCATAATATCTGTACCTCTTCAGTTTGTACACGCTGTTTTCTGACGACCGGTCGTATTAGGATTTCTCTGTGATAGTCACCATGGCTGACAAATTCAAAAAACGTGCCTGCATCAAATTGTGCGTGAATCTTGGAAAATCTGTACCGAAAACATCGAAATGCTTCTTAAGGCGTTTGGCGAACATTCTTTAGGTCAAGCACAAGTTTCTGAGTGTCATGTTTCAAGGCCTTTCGAGTGTCTGTTCAAGATAACCTGTGTTAAGGGCTACCAATCACCAACAAAACGGCAGAAAATGTTTGAAAAATTCTTGAACTCATCCACTGACATCGTGACCGAACCATCAGCTCTTCACATTGCTGGCATCAGAAGTCTGCGAGAGATCCTCAAGGAAAACTGAACATGCATCCCGTTGCTGTTTGTCTGTCGGCTGTCCATGCGTAGAGAAGCACGACGTCTTCACGAATGCCTTGAGTTTTGTGAGATGACTAACAACCCACCCCCCCCCCCCCTTACACACACAGCTTATTTAGCAGTCATCGGCCCATGGCTGACATACTAGCGTCAAGGTTGACGAACAAGGCTGACCAAGACCCTGTCTCATCTCTCAGTTAGTGGTAACCTCAGTAACAGGCCTAGCCTAACTAACGGAGCAGGGATCACCATAGTCTCCAAGGTGGTGGAGTCTGCTAAAGAAGTACTGCTCGCTCTTGCTTTTTTTTAGATCCACTCACGGACTTAAGAAAGTAGGTCATGTGACCCAGGTCCCAGCTGACCCGATGTTGTGGTTCAAACTCTCCACCGCATCAGCTGCAAGGAACAATAGCTGACAGTTCCAGGCAGATTGAAAAAAAAAAAGAAAGCGGCATGAGACCAGATGTATTTACTGTGTTACCTACCTATACTTACTTTGTGACCTACCTGTACTTACTCTGTGACCTACCTATACTTACTTTGTGACCTACCTGTACTTACTTTGTGACCTACCTATACTTACTTTGTGACCTACCTGTACTTACTTTGCGACCTACCTGTACTTACTTTGTGACCTACCTATACTTACTTTGTGACCTACCTGTACTTACTTTGTGACCTACCTGTATTTACTTTGTGACCTACCTGTACTTACTTTGTGACCTACCTATACTTACTTTGTGACCTACCTGTACTTACTTTGTGACCTACCTGTATTTACTTTGTGACCTACCTGTACTTACTTTGTGACCTACCTGTACTTACTTCCATCACTGGACGAACACTCAACCCGGAAGAAATCGTTGGAAATTCTGGTTTTATTTTGGACATCTCTAATTGGTTCTAACTCTTTTGTCTTAAAATCGGTGACTTTCACGATAGGATAAGCATCGCAATGAATGTCCGGGTGCTTAGAATGAGCGCTGTCTTTAATGATAAACATCCCTTTCTCAATGAGAAGCCAGTCCAGATCTGTGGGACAGTCAAGCCTAGGGTACTTGACGAAGAACTTCATGATTTCAGAGTCGTTTATGTCAAGCTTGGGAAAGACGCATACAGGCTTTGGAGAGAAGTTAGAGTCTTTCGTGATAGATCTTCCAGCGAATGGGTTCAGTTTTCTTTCGGCGTACCTGAGAATATCCACCCCCGCAGAAGTCAGACCAGACAAAGAATATTTTGCTTTCTCCACATTCCAGAAGTCACGATCTGGAACTAGACCGGCATACAAGATCACCACAGCAACAAATATGATCATCAGACTCACGCGAATAACAAACGACAAGGGAGATCGTGGGGAAAAGAAGATGCCACACCTGCGCATGGCTGAATACTTCATAGTTCTGTAAATCCACCAAGCTAATGATTCTGACAATTATGTTAATGTTGTGCGGTCACGTGTGAAGCTCGGAGGCCAGGGAAATTCACTTTCCTAAACTTTTTCCAAAACTTAATGAAGAAATACAATCTGTCTAACAATTTCTCACATGCCGAAAACATGTGAAGATTAGACTTGTACGGACAAAAAGAATGTGTAAATTCCTTCGTCTTATAACATCGGCATAAACAAAGTAAACTGCGTGATGTCTCAAGACAGCTCTTTGTAAAATACAACTGTGGAGTTGACAACGTGAAGTCTCAAGACAGCTCTCTCTAAAAAACAAAAGTAGACCTGACGGCGTGACGTCTCAAGACAATTTTATTAACTGACAAGCGTGGAGTTGGCACCGTGAGAACACAGCATTTTTCTGATTCTAAGGTCCCAGTGGTGTTGACCTCGTGATGTATGAATAGTTAAAATGTCATTCATTTTGATGTGTGGAAAAACATCTTGTCCCTAATCTGTCGACCTTGTCCAAGAAAACTCTCGCTAGATACTCGTCTTAATCTCAGACCCCTTGTGTCTGCTTCAACTCAAGTCTCGCTACCAACTCCGCGTCGGTAAAACTGTGTTATCGTTCAGGTTTATCCAAGTGTTTCCTTTGAGAGTCCGTAAATGTGGAAACTTCATCAACTTTAACTGAGGTGACAGTTTGTGGGCCAATGACTGACGTGGACAAACGTAAGTCTCCTGGAAAAAGACAAGAGGAACATTAAATAGCATATAACAGCCCGAGACTCGCTATTTTAATTTTTACTGGGGAAAAACTAGCACAATATCAGAGAGTGAGTAGGGAAGTATAAAAGGTCAGGTGGCTAGGGAAGGAAAATAGAAAGAAATGAAGAAGAAACATCCACTTGCAGTTTACTTTGTTGATCTGGCCAAGTTCACCAACAAGTTTCAGAACTAGAGTTTAATTTTTCTACACTTTCTTCTACAATAAAATGAATATTTGACCACAGCATCTTGTCTATAATAAAGTAAATATTTGACCACAGCATCTTGTCTATAATAAAGTAAATATTTGACCACAGCATCTTGTCTATAATAAAGTAAATATTTGACCACAGCATCTTGTCTATAATAAAGTAAATATCTGATCACAACATCTGCTAAGTAATAAAGTAAATATTTGACCACAGCATCTTGTCAATAAAAAAAATAATAAAATAAATATCTCACCACAACATCTTAACTCTAATAAAGTAATTATCTGACCACAATATTTTCTCTATAATAAAGTATCTGACCTCAACATCTTCTCTATAATAAAGTATCTGACTACAACATCTTCTCTATAATAAAGTATCTGACCTCAACATCTTCTCTATAATAAAGTATCTGACTACAACATCTTCTCTATAATAAAGTATCTGACTACAACATCTTCTCTATAATAAAGTATCTGACTACAACATCTTCTCTATAATAAAGTATCTGACACCAACATCTTCTCTATAATAAAGTATCTGACACCAACATCTTCTCTATAATAAAGTATCTGACAGCAACATCTTCTCTATAATAAAGTATCTGACCTCAACATCTTCTCTATAATAAAGTATCTGGCCACAACATCTTCTCTATAATAAAGTATCTGACCACAACATCTTCTCTATAATAAAGTATCTGACCACAACATCTTCTCTATAATAAAGTATCTGACTACAACATCTTCTCTATAATAAAGTATCTGACTACAACATCTTCTCTATAATAAAGTATCTGACTACAACATCTTCTCTATAATAAAGTATCTGACACCAACATCTTCTCTATAATAAAGTATCTGACACCAACATCTTCTCTATAATAAAGTATCTGACAGCAACATCTTCTCTATAATAAAGTATCTGACCTCAACATCTTCTCTATAATAAAGTATCTGGCCACAACATCTTCTCTATAATAAAGTATCTGACCACAACATCTTCTCTATAATAAAGTATCTGACCACAACATCTTCTTATAATAAAGTATCTGACCACAACATCTTCTCTATAATAAAGTATCTGACCTCAACATCTTCTTATAATAAAGTATCTGACCACAACATCTTCTCTATAATAAAGTATCTGACCTCAACATCTTCTTATAATAACGTATCTGACCACAACATCTTCTCTATAATAAAGTATCTGACCTCAATATGTCTGACTGTTTTGAAGTAAAATCGTGACCCCTTTACCATGAAAACGTTTCTGTTATTGCCAGGTCTGGCGTGACAAGGCCGGCCTGCTGATGTTAGGCTCCACGTGCTTCTTGCTTTCATTGTTGTGGAGAGACTTACCTGGACTCACATTCTCTTTTATTATAGATCAGTTCAGAAAATATGTCATGCAATTTAGCCTACATCATCTTCAATTCCAGATTTAACATAAACTTCGATTAACAAATTCTGTAAAAAAATTATTTAAAAAAAACGAAATATTTGCACATTATTTTTCTATGTGGCTCTTCTTTTACAGCTAACATGTTTCCTGCTTGCGTATACAAAATACACTAAACCTGATGTAATATTTGAAAATTACATATTTTAAATACACCAGATAATTGTCTGCTTAAATACACCGGATAATTACACACTTAAGTAAACCAGATATTTACATTTAAGTGCACTAAATGACATGTTCAAGTCCGGCCGATAAATATCTATGAAATAGCGCGGCTGATGACACAAACGCCATGTACACACGGTAACTGCATTCTCTGTCTGAGCTGGGGGAAATGAGAACATAATTTTAAATGTTTAACTTTCCACTTTCTCCAAACCTCACTTCCCTGTCACGGGCAGCAAACAATAAAGCAAATCCCATAACAGGTACAACAATAACCCGACAACAGGTACAACAATAACCCGACAACAGGTACAACAATAACCCGACAACAGGTACAACAATAACCCGACAACAGGTACAACAATAACCCGACAACAGGTACAACAATAACCCGACAACAGGTACAACAATAACCCGACAACAGGTACAGCACAATAACCTGACAACAGGTACAATAACCCGACAACAGTCTGTATACTTCAACCATGATAAGCTGGCTGACGTCTGTACACTTCAGTCATGACCAGCTGACTGACGTCTGCAAACTTTAACCATGATAAGCTGACTGACGTCTGTACACTCCAACCATGATAAGCTGACTAATGTCTAAACACTTCAACTATGATAAGCTGACTAACGTCTACACACTTCACCTATGATAAGCTGACGGATGTCTGTACACTTCAGCCACGATAACCTGACAAATGTCTGTATAATTCAGCCATGATAACCTGACAAATGTCTGTATACTTCAGCCATGATAAGCTGACAGATGTCTGTACACTTCAACCATGATAAGCTGACAGATGTCTGTACACTTCAACCATGATAAGCTGACAGATGTCTGTACACTTCAACCATGATAAGCTGACAGATGTCTGTTCTCTTCAACCATGATAAGCTGACAGATGTCTGTACACTTCAACCATGATAAGCTGACAGATGTCTGTACACTTCAACCATGATAAGCTGACAGATGTCTGTTCTCTTCAACCATGATAAGCTGACAGATGTCTGTACACTTAGCTATGAACAGTTGAATGATATTGTTGCAGCGACAGTTGTGAGAGACGATACGCAAACATATGCTGGAAACAAGGTTATCGTGCTTGCAGTAAAAACGTGGGCGAATGTAAGTGACGAAAAATGTGTCGAAACAAAGTAGAAAATAACAGGAATGTTGACTAAACATGAACCGTGAAAGTCGACAATCATTCGTCGACATGAGGTAGGCGTTCGCTCAACTATAACTTGAGGCTCCATAGATTTGTGTCCTTTCGGGGTGAATGTCTCGCAAATAAGGAATTAATCCTGGCCAACTGGAAATGCCCTTTTCAAAAACAGATCTAATGGCAACACTTCTGATTGTGTAACCCTCAGTGGGTCGTATCTGCCGGCTTTCCATCCAAGTGGAGTCTTTTGTTTTCTTTCCATCCAAGTGGAGTCTTTTGTTTTCTTTCCATCCAAGTGGAGTCTTTTGTTTTCTTTCCATCCAAGTGGAGTCTTTTGTTTTCTTTCCATCAAAGTGGAGTCTTTTGTTTTCTTTCCATCCAAGTGGAGTCTTTTGTTTTCTTTCCATTCAAGTGGAGTCTTTTGTTTTCTTTCCATCCAAATGGAGTATTTTGTTTTCCTGATACATTTATTTCGGCTGCTATCCTTCTTTGTTGAAAATGCAGGAAGATAATTAGGAAGGATCCAGAGCGTCTTGACGTCAATCGTCACCTTTAGGCAGCTCATTTAGACTGAAAACTGACTTTATTGTATCTTCCACCTCAGCCATCCAATATCTGCCCCGTTTGATGCGTCGTCCCTTTATCTACCCCAACTCCTTACGGAGAGGATGATCCTTCATGCCAGCAACCCTGATGTATGCCAGCAACCCTGATGTATGCCAGCAACCCTGATGTATGCCAGCAACCCTGATGTAAGTCTTTACCTGAGCAAGTGTTTAGACCTCACACTCAGCATATCAAGCAGAAAGCTCATGGCTGCCACCGGAGTATCCCTGGTGCAACCCAAGACCGAGCTCACTGCCTCGTTCTGTACACGCTCTAGTTTATTCAGCTGTGCATTGGACAGGGTGAGCAGGCCAAGACCATACTCCAATCATGACAGTACCAGTGCATGCATCAGTAAGAAGAGAATGTATAAACTAGGAAAAAAAGTAGGAGCAGCTTTATTACTTAACGACTACAAAGTTGTGACGTTTCGGCGTGAGCCTTAATCATACAAAACATACAGAACGAAGAAATATAGAGAGGAAATAAAGTATAGATTCACATGAATACTATTAAAAAAATTTTTTAAGTAGAGTACTTAGCTGTAAATTGTAAGATGTGGCTTGTCCGGCGGTGTGTATGAGGAATGGATTTAGTAGAACGTGGAGACTGTTTAAATAGAGACCTGTGACATGCGGCCAGTGGGTTGTAACTGGGGGTGGTGGATGGGGAACCGGGGAGGGGAGAGAGAGTGATACAATGTTGACCTAGCCAGGAGAAGGTGAAATGCAAAGTGATGCTGTGAGGAGGTTTTAGACTATGTGTGACAAGTAAGAAGAGAGTGGAGCTTAGTGGAGAGGTACTGTGATGATTGAAGAGAATGTCAAGTGTAGCTGAACAGCGAGTTTAACCCGTGTGGCTCCAGTATCCCTTAATTTTGAAAGAAGCGGTTCTCAAACGCCAGGCGGTTTGTGTCATCTGCATGACATATTTTGACGGCTGTTACCAGAAAATCAGATTTGCCTCTGTGGTTGGGGCCATTGAAATGATTTGGGACTGGTTTCGAAGCATGCTGGGCGATGTCGTACAGATGCTTCTGCATGCGGTCCCCTAATCTGAGGCCAGTCTCACCAATATAAGTTATCCTGCATCTTTTGAAATGATGACATATATCACATTACTGGACTTGCATGTGAATCCCTCATGAAGAGTGAGGATAGTTTTGGAAAGGTGATTGTTTTCGTTTCCCAAACTACAGGGTAGGTAACGCAGCGGGGGCGGTTACATTTTCTGGTGCCAACATATGTAAGGCTCTGCTTCAAGTGGCTGTGGACGAGGATGTCCTTAAGGTTTTGCTCACGTTTGTATGCCAATAGGGGTGGATCAGAGAAAATATCTCGAGAGTCGGGGTAGAATTCGATTAGTGGCAGATGACGATAAAGAATTTTCTTAACCATCTGACCGTGCAGGTAGAAAGGCAGTACTAACTTAACTCTGTCAGATGGAGTAACAGGCTTTTTCCTGAATACTTCTTTGCGGCTCACTAGTTGGATACGGTTGAAGGCTTCACAAAGGACCTTTTCTGGGTAGTGGCGATGACGGAAAAATTCTAATAACTTTTTGGACTGATCTATGAAGTCCAATTTATCCTGCCATATGTGGCGAAGATGGAGGAGTTGGGAGTATGGGATGGAGTTCTTACAGGCTTCAGGATGGGAGGATGTATAAAGCAAATAGGTATGGCTGTTGATTGGCTTGTAAAATATAGAGGTGACAAGACTGTTTTTGCCAATAGAAATTGTAATGTCTAAAAAGTTGATATTGCCAAGGATTGTTGATCTGTAAAAATCCTGAGAAAATATATTCCTCTCAATAATTATAAATGTAAACTTGCGCCAACAAGTTCCACAATATATCCACCAAGGTTCCATGTTGTCTTTCATTAATCCCATTTGACTGTGGATGGTGACAAGCCATTATAATGTGGACAATGGATATTCGGCGCAGAGTCCCTATGAAAGGTTTGGAATGAAAGCTAGATCGTTGGCTGTTATGACTGCTAGAGGAACAGAGAATCTTGGGATGATGTTATCCACCAAATGTTTCAATACAGTTTCACTGGATTGATGAGCCCATCGCATGAGACAGTCTATGAAATTTAATAGATATAAAATCCCTGAGACAGACTAGACATAAGGTTCGGAGAAGTCTGCGCTATTTTGGACATTGGATATGCAGGTATGTCAGTTGGAACCTAAGAAACCTCCTGCTTCTCCAGGTGCAAGCTCTATACCTGGCCAGGTATTTGTCACATTCTTTGTATAAATTTGTCCGGAAGTATTTTATGGCGATCGCATCATACATTTTGTCTTTAACAAGATGGCCATTGAGATAATGATGTAGTTGTAGTATAATTTCCTTTAAATTTTCGGATATGTATAAAGGGATTCTGGGCTTGCAGTCAGGTTTCACCACAAAGTATAACAGACCATCCTGGGCGAGGTGCTGTTTGTTTTTACCCTCTTTATACTTCGCATTATGTGACCCAGTCCATCATCTCTTCTGTTGTTCTGTTTTCATGTCAACGTCTGGCCATTACATGGAGGGGATTTCCTCTGTAAGCTTGTCGACTAGAGGCTTAAGATTAGTTTAGATGGTGAACTTAACATTTAAGCTTGTCGACTAGAGGCTTATGATTAGTTTCGATGGTGAATTAAACATTTAAGCTTGTCGACTAGAGACTTATGATTAGTTTCGGTGGTGAATTTTACATTTAAGCTTGTCGACTAGAGACTTATGATTAGTTTCGGTGGTGAATTTTACATTTAAGCTTGTGTTCACAAAACATGAATCATGAAAATCAACAATCAGTCATGGGCAGGAAGTGGACGTTTAGAACAGAATATAAGATGAGGACGTTAAGAACGGAACATAAGATGAGGACGTTAAGAACGGAACATAAGATGAGGACGTTAAGAACGGAAAATAAGATGAGGACGTTAAGAATGGAACATAAGATGAGGACGTTAAGAACGTAACATAAGATGAGGACGTTAAGAACGGAACATAAGATGAGTGGACGTTTAGAACGGAACACAAGATGAGGACGTTAAGAACGGAACATAAGATGAGGACGGTAAGAACGGAACATAAGATGAGTGGACGTTTAGAACGGAATATAAGATCAGGACGTTAAGAACGGAACATAAGAAGAGGACGTTAAGAACGGAACATAAGATGAGTGGATGTCTAGAACGGAATATAAGATGAGTGGACGTTAAAAACAGAACATAAGATGAGTGGACGTTAAGAAAAGAACATAAGATGAGTGGACGTTTAGAACGGAAGATAAGGTGAGGACGTTTAGAACAGAACATAAGATGAGTGTACGTTAAGAACGGAACATAGGATGAGTGGACATTCAGAACAGAACAGAAGATGAATGGACGTTAATAACGGAACATAAGATGAGTGGACGTTAAGAACGGAACATAGGATGAGTGGACGTTTAGAACAGAACATAAGATGAGTGGACGTTCAGAACAGAACAGAAGATGAATGGACGTTAATAACGGAACATAAGATGAGTGGACGTTAAGAACGGAACATAAGATGAGGACGTTAAGAACGGAACATAAGATGAGGACGTTAAGAACGGAACATAAGATGAGTGGACGTTCAGAACGGAACATAAGATGAGTGGACGTTAAGAACGGAACATAAGATGAGTGGACGTTTAGAACGGAACATAAGATGAGTGGACGTTTAGAACGGAACATAAGATGAGTGGACGTTTAGAACGGAACATAAGATGAGTGGACGTTTAGAACGGAACATAAGATGAGGACGTTAAGAACGGAACATAAGATGAGGACGTTAAGAACGGAACATAAGATGAGGACGTTAAGAACGGAAAATAAGATGAGGACGTTAAGAATGGAACATAAGATGAGGACGTTAAGAACGGAACATAAGATGAGAAGGTTAAGAACGGAACATAAGATGAGTGGACGTTTAGAACGGAACACAAGATGAGGACGTTAAGAACGGAACATAAGATGAGGACGGTAAGAACGGAACATAAGATGAGTGGACGTTTAGAACGGAATATAAGATCAGGACGTTAAGAACGGAACATAAGAAGAGGACGTTAAGAACGGAACATAAGATGAGTGGATGTCTAGAACGGAATATAAGATGAGTGGACGTTAAAAACAGAACATAAGATGAGTGGACGTTAAGAACAGAACATAAGATGAGTGGACGTTTAGAACGGAAGATAAGGTGAGGACGTTTAGAACAGAACATAAGATGAGTGTACGTTAAGAACGGAACATAGGATGAGTGGACATTCAGAACAGAACAGAAGATGAATGGACGTTAATAACGGAACATAAGATGAGTGGACGTTAAGAACGGAACATAGGATGAGTGGACGTTTAGAACAGAACATAAGATGAGTGGACGTTCAGAACAGAACAGAAGATGAATGGACGTTAATAACGGAACATAAGATGAGTGGACGTTAAGAATGGAACATAAAATGGGGACATTAAGAACGAAACATTAGATGATGACGTTAAGAAAGGAACATAAGATGAATGGACGTTAAGAACGGAACATAAGATGACTGGACGTTAACAACGGAACATGAGATGAGTGAAAGTGTAGAACAGAACATAAGATAAGTGGACGTTTAGAACGGAACATAAGATGAGTGAACGTTAAAAACGGAACATAAGATGAGTGAACGTTTAGAACGGAACATAAGATGAGTGGACGTTTGAAACAGAACATAAGATGAGTGAACGTTTAGAACAGAACATAAGATGAGTGGACGTTTAGAACAGAACATAAGATGAGTGGACGTTTAGAACGGAACATAAGATGAGTGGACGTTTAGAACATAACATAAGATGAGTGAACGGTTAGAATGGAACATAAAATGAGTGGACGTTAAGAACGGAACATAAGATGAGTGGACGTTTAGAACATAACATAAGATGAGTGAACGTTTAGAATGGAACATAAAATGAGTGGACGTTAAGAACGGAACATAAGATGAGTGGACGTTTAGAACATAACATAAGATGAGTGGACGTTTAGAACAGAACATAAGATGAGTGGACATTTAGAACGAAACATAAGATGAGTGAACGTTTATAATGGAACATAAGATGAGTGGACGTTTAGAACAGAACATAAGATGAGTGGACGTTTAGAACGGAACATAAGATGAGTGGACGTTTAGAACGTAACATAAGATGAGTGGACGTTTAGAGCGGAACATAAGATGAGTGGACGTTTAGAGCGAAACATAAGATGAGGAAGTTTGACCCCCAAAAGTGCACAGATCTTTGGCCCGTGTGAATGTCTACACTAGATAAAGTGAACTAACCTCGGCCGACTGGAAATGCACATTTTCCCGGAAGACCTTCTAGCCGTAGCAATACTCCCTGACTGTGTAACCCGCGACAACTCTGGGGGCGGAGAGTGGACTAGGCAGATTTCACCATCCTAGCACGGCCACAACAATAATACAAGTTTTCAGTTTCCGGCCCTTCTCGCTAGCTCCCTCCCCGGGCTAACCGCCGCCTTCTCCTTTATGTCACAGCACTTTCTTATGACGTGTCAACTCTCCCACTAGGAGCCGTCTCATGTCTTTGGCTTGGAGAGTACTTCGGGAATGCTAAATGGATGACAATGTATGTACACTTCAACTACGACCTGTTGACGGACGTCTGTGCACTTCAGCTATGACCTGTTGACGGACGTCTGTACACTTCAGCTATGACCTGTTGACGGACGTCTGTACACTTCAACTATGACCTGTTGACGGACGTCTGTACACTTCAGCTATGACCTGTTGACGGACGTCTGTACACTTCAGCTATGACCTGTTGACGGACGTCTGTACACTTCAACTATGACCTGTTGACGGACGTCTGTACACTTCAGCTATGACCTGTTGACGGATGTCTGTACACTTCAACTATGACCTGTTGACGGACGTCTGTACACTTCAACTATGACCTGTTGACGGACGTCTGTACACTTCAACTATGACCTGTTGACGGACGTCTGTACACTTCAACTATGACCTACTGACGGACGTCTGTACACTTCAACTATGACCTGTTGACGGACGTCTGTACATTTCAACTATGATCTGTTGACGCACACCACTAAGAATCCTATGAAGATTAGCTCCAATACTCTAGAGTGTGCTCAACTCTGACTGTTAAACTCTATGTTACTCCCATCTTGTCAAACTGACGCTATGTCAAATTCCGTCTGTATCAAAATCTGAGTATGCCAAACTCTGACTATGTCAAACTCATAAAGCATAAACTTTCATCATGTCAAATTGTGTCCCTGTCAAACTCTGATTATTTAAAATTTCCACTGTCAAATTTTTATTGTGTCAAACTCTCAAGGTGCCAAACTTTCACTGTGCCAAATCCTTACTGTGTCACACTTTCAGTATGTCAGACTCTCTCTATGTCAACACTATATCAAACTCTCATGTTACACTCTCTCTCTCTATGTAAAGCTCCTTGAATTTAAAACTCTGTCAAACTCTCTCTATATCAAACTCTGATTATGTCAAACTCTATATATATCAAACTCTGATTATGTCACATGATCTCTGTGCCAAACTATCTCTCTATGTTAAACTCTCATCACTATGTCAGACTCTCTCTGCGTCACTCACTCTATGTCAAACTCTCTCTCTCTCTATGTCAGCTCTCTCTATATCGAGCTGTATCTATACCAAAATCTTTCTATGCCAAAATCTCTTTATGTCAAATTCTCGTTATGGCAAACTCTCTCTCTATGTCAAAATCTCTCTGTGTCAAACTCTCATTATGCCAAACTTTCTCTATGTCAAACTCTCTCTATGTCAAACTCTCTCTATGGCAAACTTTCTCTATGTCAAACTCTCTCTATGGCAAACTCTCTCTATGGCAAAGTCTCTCTATGTCAAACTCTCTCTATGTCAAACTTTCTCTATGTCAAACTCTCTCTATGGCAAACTCTCTCTATGTCAAACTCTCTCTATGTCAAACTCTCTCTATGTCAAACTCTCTCTATGGCAAACTCTCTCTATGGCAAAGTCTCTCTATGTCAAACTCAAAACAGGTGAATGTCAGGATATACAACAAGGCGTAGGGCAAAGATGTGTCCTGCCAACTGATCTGTTCTGATCAGGCAGTGTAAACATCATGACAGGTATTAAGAAAGTGAAAGAAAATAAACTAAGAGGTCATAACATCAATAACCTCAGACATGTGTATGGCACTGTTCTAACAGCAGAAAGTGCAAGCAGTTTGCAGAAACCTGGAAATAAGATTATTGAACAGAACAATTATAAATCCTTAAACAATGACAACACAGAAGCAATAATAAAAAAGAGTAAAAGCCAAAGTGCAGACATCTTTCCGAAATTCTTATTTACACAAGTAAATAAATTCAGTTACCTGGAAACAACAATAGCAGAACCTGGTAAGTGCACAAGTGAAATAAAATCACAAATAGATAGACTAGAGGCTTTATATGGCATGAAGAAGATACTAACAATTAGGAACCGGTTTAGTCAGTCTCTGGCAGACCAGACGAACCTGTTACGATCTCCACTCGACAGAGCGGCGGCTGCGAACATATCCCCTGGGTTCACCTGGCCTCAAGAAAAACAAAATGGTTACCAGGGATAAGGAAGCCGCTAGCTACGGAGTTGGTGCTGACGGCACCACTAGCTGGCACTTTCCGGTCAACTACTGACTAGGCAGCACAGCACTTAAAATAATAAGAAAAAGACGATCGAAATTTCTTGGACATTTCATGAGAAGACAGAAGATGGAGAACTTAGTAATGGCTGGAAAACTCAAGAGAAAAAGGAAGAGAAACATATCTCAGTGGATTGACTAAATGCCACTGAAAAAAAGAAAAGCATCTGAACTGATCGGAAACAGATGTGAACGTGGTCGTCCGTTTTAAGTGTGCATGGCTTAAACCTGGACGAAGCAGGTCCCTAGGGTCGAAGCATTTAGTTGGCAGCCCAGGACTTTAGGGTCAGTCCGAGTTCTGGCTGCAATGGAGGGAGCTGGTGGGGCAAGGATCTGTGACTTGTGGAGCTTGTCTTCCTTGTTTAGGTCAAGTACTTCAGTATTTTCTGGTGTGACAATAAGAATTGTCTAAAAGCTCGATCTCATCACGCAAGCCCTCAGTTCATACACGTTTTCCTTGGTAATTGTAGAGATTTGTGCTGTGCAAACTTTGTGTGAAGTGAAGATTTAAGTGTGTGTGTTTTGTGTTGTACAAACTTTGTGTGAAGTGAAGATTTAAGTGTGTGTTTTATTTAAGGTTAAAACTTCAGATACCCACAAAATATTCAATGAATTATTGTAAACTCACTGTTGCATGTACGGATGTGCTAATGAGTGTTTTCGTACATTTGATTTATGTGTTATATGTGGGCATTCAAAGCCTGCTAGAACTTTGTGTGTTTTCATTCCTTTCAAGTAGGTGAGCTGTTGTCAAAGTAAAAAAGGAAGGGGGGGGGGGGCTGAGGTTAAGTTTGCTAATTTTAAAAGTGTATGAAAATATGTCATTTTAAATGTGTATGAAAACATGTCATTTTAAATGTGTATGAAAATATGTCATTTTAAAAGTGTATGAAAATATGTCATTTTAAAAGTGTATGAAAATATGTCATTTTAAAAGTGTATGAAAATATGTCATTTTAAAAGTGTATGAAAATATGTCATTTTAAAAGTGTATGAAAATATGTCATTTTAAATGTGGATGGAAATATGTCATTTTAAATGTGTATGAAAATATGTCATTTTAAATGTGGATGGAAATATGTCATTTTAAATGTGTATGAAAATATGTCATTTTAAATGTGGATGGAAATATGTCATTTTAAATGTGGATGGAAATATGTCATTTTAAATGTGTATGAAAATATGTCATTTTAAATGTGGATTGAAATATGTCATTTTAAATGTGTATGAAAATATGTCATTTTAAATGTGGATGGAAATATGTCATTTTAAATGTGTATGAAAATATGTCATTTTAAATGTGTATGGAAATATGTCATTTTAAATGTGTATGAAAATATGTCATTTTAAATGTGTATGAAAATGCAACTGACTTGAGATTTGGTTATATCATAGAAAAAGTGGAACATTGATGTATGACTTGAGATTTGGTTATATCATAGAAAAAGTGGAACATTGATGTATGACTTGAGATTTGGTTATATCATAGAAAAAGTGGAACATTGAGGAAGCAGAATGTTTGTTGGTACATAGCCTAAAGAACTTATAGGCCTAGAGATATGAGATTGTTTAGAAGAGATGTTGGTTATTACATCTTGATGGCAAGTTGTATGTTGAGATTTTGGTTATTACATGTTGATGGTAAATTCTTTGTCGAAATGGCGGGTATTACATGTTGCTGTTAAGTTCTATGTTGAGATTTTGGTTATTACATGTTGATGGTAAGTTCTATGTTGTGTGGTTTATAGAACTGTAAACAGACATCCAATATGAAACCATAAATGCCTGGGTCATGAAGGTTTAGAAGCCCATAAAAAAGAGGTCTGATTTATGTACAGTTTGATTGTATGCGATATGGAGAATCTTGTATTCCCACAGACTGATGTGGCCAAAATCTGGTCTAACAATAAGTTATAAAGACAGCTAATCAACCTAAAACCCACCATCCTTAAAATAATAAAACCACCTCTTAATAATACAACGTAAAGCGCACGCACGCGCGCGCACACACACACACACACACACACACAAGGGATGGTTGATAAGTTCTCGGCATAAGGTACAGCGGATTATTTGTGGACAACTTTTTTGGATTAATTCTCAACATAGTCTTCTTGGAAGTTTATGCATTTAGTCCAGCGATCCTGGAGCACACGGATCCCTTCTTTGTAAAAGTCAGCATCTTGTGCCAGTAGAAAGTGGTCTACAGCATGAATGACGTCATCATCTGAAGCAAATTTGCGACCACTGAGCTCGTTTTTGAGTTTGGTAAACAGGTAATAGTCTGAAGGGGCCAAATCTGGGGAATAAGGAGGATGTTCAAGAAGCTGGAAGCCGCATTCATGACTGACAGCTATTGCCACCGCCGATTTGTGAACTGGAGCATTGTCTTGCTGAAAGATGATTTCTCTCGTCAATTTCCCTCGACGCTTTTCCTTCAATTTGACCCGCAGTTGCTTCACAAGATTAGCGTAATAGGCCCCGGTGACCGTTCTGCCCTTTTGAAGATAGTCTACCAATAGCACACCTTCTGAATCCCAAAAGATGGAAGCCATCACTTTTCCTGCAGACAGAACTACCCTTGCTTTCTTTGGAGGTGATGATCCATGATGTTTCCACTGCTTTAACTATTGTTTTGGTTTCTGGTTGAAAATGATGAACGCAAGTGTCATCCATAATCACAAATTGCTGAAGAAACTTTTCAGGATCTGCAGAAAAATGGCCAAGATTGTCTCTTGACATGTTGAGACGCTATTGTTTGTGATCAGCTCCAAGAAGTTTTGGGATCCATAGAGCAGAGACCTTTCTCATTTGAAGATCACTGTGAATAATGCCATGAACACGTTCCTGTGAGATGCCCAACTCAGTAACAATGTACCGCTCAGTTAGAAGTCGATCCTTCATTATCATGTCATGGATTCTGCCGGTGGTTTCATCAGTGGTTACCATTCTTGGTCTTCCTGGACGGGGATCATCTTCCAGACTCTCCCTTCCATGTTTGAAGTGAGCTGCCCATTTCTTCACTGTGATGTAAGAACGGGCACTCTCCCCTAGAGTCTCTACCATATCCTCATGGATCTCCTTCGATGATAAGCCCTTGATGCAGAGGTAGCGAATTTCTCTATGAGAAATTGTACACATGTTCTCAATTTCTGCTACCCCTTACGAATTCAGTTGCCCACCCACACACACACACACACACACACACACACACACACACACACACACACGCACACAATTGGTTGCAGTTAATTTCTTGAAACTTGGTGTTTAATCTTACATTAACCTGATCTACAAATGCACCTAATATCAATCGCGGGTTTCAAATGTTTGTATCTTAAGCCGAGAACTTATCAATCACCCCTCATGTGTGTGTATATATATATATATATATATATATATATATATATATATATATATATTACTACACAAGATGCAAGAAACATGAAAGTCAACAGTCTCTAGACCATCGCCTAATAATAATAACAATAATAATAATAATAATAATGATAATAATAATAATAATTCAGTCACAGATTAAATCATGTTTAGTTCCAGACATTCACACAAGTAGACAGTTCGACTATCAGTAGATCAGATCTGATACACACAGGTAGACAATTCTACTATTATTGGATCAGATCTAATACACACAGATAGACAGTTCTACTATTATTAGATCAGACTGGATACACACAGATAGACAGTTCGACTATTATTAGATCAGACTGGATACACACAGATAGACAGTTCGACTATTATTAGATCAGACTGGATACACACAGATAGACAGTTCGACTGATCGGTAGATCAGATCAGAGACAGGCAGACAGACAGACAGACAGACAGACAGAGACTCTGGTGAGCAAGCAAAATCTGGCTGAAAAGTAAAAAGACTGCAGTGAAGAGAAAGAAAAGTAAGAAGACTGTAGTGAAGAGAAAGAAAAGTAAGAAGACTGTAGTGAAGAGAAAGAAAAGTAAGAAGACTGTAGTGAAGAGTAAGAAGACTGTAGTGAAGAGAAAGAAAAGTAAGAAGACTGTAGTGAAGAGAAAGAAAAGTAAGAAGACTGTAGTGAAGAGAAAGAAAAGTAAGAAGACTGTAGTGAAGAGAAAGAAAAGTAAGAAGACTGTAGTGAAGAGAAAGAACACTGTAGTGAAGAGAAAGAAAAGTAAGAAGACTGTAGTGAAGAGAAAGAAAAGTAAGAAGACTGTAGTGAAGAGAAAGAAAAATTGGAACCAAACCTCACAACAGAAATAGACAAAGAGTAGCTTCTATGATTATGTTGATGTTATCCTGATATGTGAGAGTAGCTTCTATGATTATGTTGATCTTATCCTGATATGTGAACGTATATGTGAGAGTAGCTTCTATGATTATGTTGATCTTATCCTGATATGTGAGAGTAGCTTCTATGATTATGTTGATGTTATCCTGATATGTGAGAGTAGCTTCTATGATTATGTTGATGTTATCCTGATATGTGAACGTATATGTGAGAGTAGCTTCTATGATTATGTTGATGTTATCCTGATATGTGAACGTATATGTGAGAGTAGCTTCTATGATTATGTTGATGTTACCCTGATATGTGAACGTATATGTGAGAGTAGCTTCTATGATTATGTTGATGTTATCCTGATATGTGAACGTATATGTGAGAGTAGCTTCTATGATTATGTTGATGTTATCCTGATATGTGAACGTATATGTGAGAGTAGCTTCTATGATTATGTTGATGTTATCCTGATATGTGAACGTATATGTGAGAGTAGCTTATATGATTATGTTGATGTTATCCTCATATGTGAACGTATATGTGAGAGTAGCTTCTATGATTATGTTGATGTTATCCTGATATGTGAGAGTAGCTTCTATGATTACGTTGATGTTATCCTGATATGTGAGAGTAGCTTCTATGATTATGTTGATGATATCCTGATATGTGAGAGTAGCTTCTATGATTATGTTGATGTTATCCTGATATGTGAGAGTAGCTTCTATGATTATGTTGATGTTATCCTGATATGTGAGAGTAGCTTCTATGATTATGTTGATGTTATCCTGATATGTGAGAGTAGCTTCTATGATTATGTTGATGTTATCCTGATATGGGAATGTATATGTGAGAGTAGCTTCTATGATTATGTTGATGTTATCCTGATATGCGAATGTATATGTGAGAGTATAGGTGCATGTGTGTAATTATGTGTGTGTGTACATGTGTGACTGTAGGTGTTTGTATGTTGAGCCAAAAAAAGACAGGTAATATTATCCATGGTTAAAAATAAATATGAACAGTTTGCAAGTGTCAAGGTTACTAATGTTACCTGCGGAGAATTAAAGGTCACATAACGCTTTAAACCCGAACTCCTGCTGCTTGCGCTTTCTGCTCTTCTGTGAGGCTTTCACGTATTATCAGGTGCTTGTTGTTCGTCAGCAGAGATAGCCGATGTCCCAGATTATCTGATCATGAAGCCAGAATTTTGTACATAGGTCAGAGGCGGCCCTGTTGTGTTTAGCTTTCTTCTTAATATACTGGTGAACGTGCAGGTTAAACACAGAAAGCTGAAAGAATTTGTCTCATCTGAAACATGCACAAGTAGTCAAGTGTTATACTGCTTTTCTGTTTAGAGCTGTTTGTTGAAATGACTATTCGCTGTAAAAGCCATAAGTCAATGTAACTTACTAGAAGATCATAGACCAAGCCAACACACACCAAACAATATATATATATATATATATACACACACAAACATATGTTCCTGTTAGTGAAACATTTTATCTTACAACTCAAAGCACTGAAATATAAACTACAGACGCATTCTACGGTACTAGCTGTTAGGTTTTATGATGAGACAATTCAGTCTGTGACATACCACTTTCAGACAGAAGAAAGTATCCGATACAAACAACAAACAGTAGCCAGGATTGATGTGAGCACAGCACAGCACAGACGTGAGTTTCATCAAGTAAATGATTGGCTAGCGGCCAGTGCTGGAACTCCCGCCTCACACGTCAAGTTGTTCACCCTCTCAGAGCAGTCTGCTAGTCTAAGGAGATGAGAGGTTTGTGTGGAGGTCTGTGAGGGTTTTAGTTTGTGTTTGAGATATGTTGTTGTTGTTGTTGTGTGTGTGTGGGGGGGGGGAGAGGGGCACAATGTTAGAACAAGTCTGCTTCTTAGAGGATACGACCGTCTTTCATGATATCACTCTACATATAAACACTCACGCTGCCCATACAAGCACTCACACATAGTTCCTCCATGTGTGAGTGCTTGTATGGGCAGCGTGAGTGTTTATATGTAGAGTGATATCATGAAAGACGGTCGTATCTGTGTGTGTGTATTTGTGTGTAGGTGCATGCATGTGAATGTGTTTATGTATATGTGAAGTAAATCGCAGAACAGACACAGGTAGAAACATACGAGTAGATGTTAGTTTCTTGTTATTTGGTCGCTATGTGCACATGCCAGTATTTGAGTAGAGCTATGTGCACATGCCAGTATGTGAGTAGAGCTATGTGCACACGCCAGTATGTGAGTAGAGCTAAGTGCACATGCCAGTATGTGAGTAGAGCTATGTTTACATGCCAGTATGTGAGTAGAGCTATGTTTACATGACAGTATGTGAGTAGAGCTATGTGCACATGCCAGTATGTGAGTAGAGCTATGTGCACATGCCAGTATGTGAGTAGAGCTATGTTTACATGCCAGTATGTGAGTAGAGCTAAGTGCACATGCCAATATGTGAGTAGAGCTATGTTTACATGCCAGTATGTGAGTAGAGCTATGTTTACATGACAGTATGTGAGTATAGCTATGTTTACATGCCAGTATGTGAGTAGAGCTATGTTTACATGACAGTATGTGAGTAGAGCTATGTGCACATGCCAGTATGTGAGTAGAGCTAAGTGCACATGCCAGTATGTGAGTAGAGCTATGTTTACATGCGAGTATGTGAATAGAGCTATGTTTACATGCCAGTATGTGAGTAGAGCTATGTTTACATGACAGTATGTGAGTAGAGCTATGTTTACATGCCAGTATGTGAGTAGAGCTATGTTTACATGACAGTATGTGAGTAGAGTTATGTTTACATGCCAGTATGTGAGTAGAGCTAAGTGCACATGCCAATATGTGAGTAGAGCTATGTTTACATGCCAGTATGTGAGTAGAGCTATGTTTACATGACAGTATGTGAGTAGAGCTATGTGCACATGCCAGTATGTGATAGAGCTATGTTTACATGCAAGTATGTGAGTAGAGCTATGTGCACATGCCAGTATGTGAGTAGAGTTATGTTTACATGCCAGTATGTGAGTAGAGCTAAGTGCACATGCCAATATGTGAGTAGAGCTATGTTTACATGCCAGTATGTGAGTAGAGCTATGTTTACATGTCAGTATGTGAGTAGGTCTCACAGGCAGGAAAACAAAATATACCACAGGATGCCTGAAATCGAAAGAAGGTAAAATGTTAATGTGAAAAGAAGACATTGTGGACAGGTGGACAGAGTATATCGGTGAGCTATATGGAGGAGAAAGACCAGAATTAACACCAGATACTGAAAACTGTGAGGGACAACCAATACTTGAAGATGAAATCATAGATGCCATCAAACACATGAAGAAAGGAAAAGCGACTGGGTCTGATAATATAACAATAGAAGAAATAGAGGCACTAGAGGAGACAGAAATAAAAATAATAACCAAGTTACTGAATGACACTTACAATAGTGGTTATATTCCCAGTGACCTGATTAAATCCACGTTTATAGCACTACCAAAGAAACCAGGTGCAAAGGAATGTGACGACCACCGGACTATCAGCCTCTCATGTCACATAACGAACCTACTTCTGAGAATAATTATGAGAAGAACAAGGAAAAAGATAAAAATGGAAATAGCAGATGAACAGTTTGGATTTGTTGAAGGAATGGGAACACACAATGTCATATATGTTTTACGAACACTAACAGAAAGAGCTTTAGAAGTACAGAAAGATCTCTACTTATGCTTCATTGATTACACCAAGGCATTTGACAAGGTGAAACATAATGAAATTATTAAAATGCTTGAAGACATCAATATAGACGGCAAAGACCTGAGGATTGTAAAACATCTATACTGGCAGCAAGAAGCAGCAGTTCGAGTTGAAAATAGAACTGGAAAATATCAACCTATAAAACAAGGGGTGTGACAAGGATGTGTACTATCTCCAGACCTTTTTTTCTCTGTATAGCGAGAATATTCTAAGAACAATCATCACAGAACCAGGCATAAAAATTGGAGGATACAATATTAACAACCTTCGGTATGCTGACGACACAGTACTGATAGCTGAGAACCAACAACACCTGCAAAATCTCTTGGATAAAGTCGCCAAAGAAAGTGAATAGAAAGGCCTTACTTTGAACATCAAAAAGACAGAGACTATGGTTATATCTAAGAAACAGAATCCACCAGCATGCAGTATTAAATTAAACGGAACTACTCTAAAGCAGGTGCAGAAATTCAAATACCTTGGAGCAGTAATAACTTCAGATGGGAAATGCAGAACAGAAATTAGGAACAGAATAGGCCAAGCAAAGACTGCATTTCAGAGAATGAGAAACATATTAGCCAACACATCCTTATCAATGAATGTTAGAAAACGAGTCCTAAAATGCTATATTGAACCTATCTTGTTATATGGAAGTGAATCATGGACAATAGGCAAGTCTGCACAAAAATCATTGGAAGCAGCAGAAATGTGGTTTATTAGAAGAATGTTGCGAATCCCCTGGACAGCAAAAATAACTCATGAAGAATATATGAGAAGAGCTGGAGAGACAAAAAAACCTTGTCAAAAAAGATAAGAGAGAGACAATGTACTTTCATAGGACATGCAATGAGAAGAGGGGGCATTGAAAATATTATAACAACAGGAAAAATAGAAAGAAGAAGATCAAGAGGAAGACCAAGAGAAATGATACTGGACAGTCTGACGGGATGGTGTGAGAGGAGATCACCAACTGAACTAATGGCCTGCATGAAGGATCGGGTACTCTGGAGAAGCATAATAGCCAACGCCAGTCGGCACGGCACATGATGATGATGATGATGTGAGTAGAGCTATGTTTACAAGTTTCCTAATGTTTTTCACCTGTGCCAGACTGCGGATTGCGCAGGTATTTTAAACAGTTGTGAGGGAAGAAAATGTTGGCAGCAGGTGTATCCAGAGCCTTTCTAGACCAGGTGATGAAGCTACATTCTTCCCTTGTCTGTTGTAGTGCATAGCGTATAGCCAGTGTGTCAGTGTCTCATCATGGCGTATAGCCTGTGTGTCAGTGTCTCATCATGGCGTATAGCCAGTGTGTCAGTGTCTCATCATGGCATATAGCCAGTGTGTCAGTGTCTCATCATGGCGTATAGCCAGTGTGTCAGTGTCTCATCATGGCGTATAGCCAGTGTGTCAGTGTCTCATAATGGCGTATAGCCTGTGTGTCAGTGTCTCATCATGGCGTATAGCCAGTGTGTCAGTGTCTCATCATGGCATATAGCCAGTGTGTCAGTGTCTCATAATGGCGTATAGCCAGTGTGTCAGTGTGACTTATGTTGGTGATGTCCCAGTTATGTGTGTGACTTATGTTGGTGATGTCCCAGTTATGTGTGTAACTTATGTTGATGATGTCCCAGTTATGTGTGTGACTTATGTTGGTGATGTCATAGTTATGTGTGTGACTTATGTTGGTGATGTCATAGTTATGTGTGTGACTTATGTTGGTAATGTCCCAGTTATGTGTGTGACTTATGTTGGTGATTTCCCAGTTATGTGTGTGACTTATGTTGGTGATGTCCCCTTTAAGTGTGTGACTTATGTTGGTGAGTCCCAGTTATGTGTGTGACTTATGTTGGTGATGTCCCAGTTATGTGTGTGACTTATGTTGGTGATGTCCCAGTTATGTGTGTGACTTATGTTGGTGATGTCCAAGTTATGTATGTGACTTATGTTGGTTGTGTCCCAGTGGGAAATTTTCATTAAGTGTGGGGAGATTCTTCTTCTTCTGTGCTCGAGGTTGTTGGTCACTTCAGATCCTGATCCCTGTCGACATGGCAAAGCATGAGGTCTTGATGAAACACCTGATAGGAGCACCATGGCTCTTAATAATAAACCTTCCCAGTCTCACTAACAACAAACCTACACAGTCTCACTATCAACAAACTTTCCATCTCACTAACAACAAACTTTCCATCTCACTAACAACAAACTTCCCATCTCACTATCAACAAACTTTCCATCTCACTATCAACAAACTTTCCATCTCACTAACAACAAATTTTCCATCTCATTAAATACAAACTTCCCATCTCACTAACAACAAACTTTCCATTTCACTAACAACAAACCTTCCCAGTCTTACTAACAACAAATCTTCCCTGTCTCACTAACAACATATGTTACCAGTCTCACTAACAAAGAACCTTCCCAGTATCACTATCAACAAACTTCCCAGCTTCACTATCAACAAACTTTCCATCTCACTAACAAAAACAATCCCAGTCTCACTATCAACAAACTTTCCATCTCACTATCAATAAACATCACAGTCTCACTAACAACAAACTTTCCAGTCTCACTATCAACAAACTTTCCATCTCACTATCACAAACTTTCCATCTCACTAACAACAAACTTTCCAGACTCACTATCAACAAACTTTCCATCTCACTATCAATAGACTTTCCATCTCACTAACAAAAACCTTCCCACTCTAACTATCAACACACTTTCCATCTCACTATCAACAAACTTCCCAGTCTCACTATCAACAAACTTTCCATGTCACTAACAACAAACGTTCCATTCTCACTATCAACAAACTTTCCATCTGACTATCAACAAACTTTCCATCTCACTAACAACAAACCTTCCCAGTCTCACTTACAAAAATCTTCCCAGTCTTACTAATAACAAACTTTCCAGTCTCACTAACAAAAACCTTCCCAGTCTCACTAACAACAAATCTTTCCAGTCTCATTATCAACAAATTATCCATCTCACTAACAACAAACCTTCCCAGTCTCATTAACAACAAACCTTCCCAGACCCATTATTAACAAAATTTCCATCTCACTAACAATAAACCTTCCCAGTCTCACTATCAACAAACCTTTCCAGTCTAAGTATGAACAAACGTTCCAGTCTAACTAACAACAACCCTTCCCAGTATCACTATCAACAAACCTTCCCAGCCTCACTATCAACAAACCTTCACAGTATCACTATCAACAAACTTCCAACCTCAATATCAACAAACAAACCTAGTCTCACTATCAACAAACTTCCCAGTCTCACTATCAACAAACTTCCCAGTCTCACTATCAACAAATTTCTCAGTCTCACTAGCAACAAACTCCCCAGTCTTACTATCAACAAACTTCCCAGTCTCACTATCAACAAACTTTCCAGTCTCACTATCAGCAAACTTTCCAGTTTCACTATCAACAAACCTTCCCAGTTTTACTATCAACAAACCTTCCCATTCTCACTACCAACAAACCTTCCCAGTCTTACTATCAACAAACCTTCCTATTCTCACTATCAACAAACCTTCCCAGTATCACTAACAACAAACCTTCCCAGTCTCACTATCAACAAACCTTCCTATTCTCACTATCAAAAAACCTTCCCAATCTAACTAACAACAAAGCTTCCCAGTCTCACTTTCAACAAACCTTTCCAGTCTAACTATGAACAAACGTTCCAGTCTCACTAACAACAAACCCTCACAGTCTCACTATCACCAAACCTTCCCAGTCTCACTATTGACAAACCTTGCCATTCTCACTATTGACAAACCTTCCCAGTCTCACTATTGACAAACCTTCCCAATCTCACTATTGACAAACCTTCCCAATCTCACTATCAACAAACCTTCCCATTCTCACTATTGACAAACCTTTACAGTCTCTCTATGGACAAACCTTCACAGTCTCACTATTGACAAACCTTCCCAATCTCACTATCAACAAACCTTCCCAGTCTCACTATTGACAAACTTTCCCAGTCTCACTGCTGACAAACCTTCCTAGTCTCACTATTGACACACCTTTCCAGTCTCACTATCAACAAACCTTCCCAGTCTCACTATTGACAAACCTTCCCAGTCTCACTATTGACAAACCTTCCCAGCCTCACTATCAACAAACCTTCCCAGTCTCACTATTGACAAACCTTCCCAGGCTCACTATTGACAAACCTTCCCATTCTCACTATTGACAAACCTTTACAGTCTCTCTATGGACAAACCTTCACAGTCTCACTATTGACAAACCTTCCCAATCTCACTATCAACAAACCTTCCCAGTCTCACTATTGACAAACTTCCAGTCTCACTGCTGACAAACCTTCCTAGTCTCACTATTGACACACCTTTCCAGTCTCACTATCAACAAACCTTCCCAGTCTCACTATTGACAAACCTTCCCAGTCTCACTATTGACAAACCTTCCCAGCCTCACTATCAACAAACCTTCCCAGTCTCACTATTGACAAACCTTCCCAGGCTCACTATTGACAAACCTTCCCAGTCTCACTATTGACAAACCTTCCCACTCTCACTATCAACAAACCTTTCCAGTCTCACTATCAACAAACCTTCCCAATCTCACTATCAACAAACTTTCCACCTCAATATCAACAAACAAACCTAGTATCACTATCAACAAACTTCCCAGTCTCACTATCAACAAACTTCCCAGTCTCACTATCAACAAATTTCTCAGTCTCACTAGCAACAAACTCCCCAGTTTTACTATCAACAAACTTCCCAGTCTCACTATCAACAAACTTTCCAGTCTCACTATCAGCAAACTTTCCAGTCTCACTATCAACAAACCTTCCCAGTCTTACTATCAACAAACCTTCCCATTCTCACTACCAACAAACCTTCCCAGTCTTACTATCAACAAACCTTCCCACTCTCACTATCAACAAACCTTTCCAGTCTCACTATCAACAAACCTTCCCAGTCTCACTATCAACAAACTTCCCAGTCACACTTTCAAAAAATTTCTCAGTCTCACTAGCAACAAACTTCCCAGTCTTACTATCAACAAACTTACCATTCTTACTATCAACAGACTTTCCAGTCTCACTATCAACAAACTTTCCGGTCTCACTATCAAGAAACCTTCCCAGTCTTACTATCAAAAAACCTTCCCATTCTCACTATCAACAAACCTTCCCAGTCTTACTATCAACAAATCTTACAGTCTCACTATCAACAGACTTCCAAGTCTCACTATCAACAAGCTTCCCATTCTCACTAAGAACAAACTTTCCAGTCTTACTATCAATAAACTTCCCAGTCTCACTATCAACAAACTTTCCAGTCTCACAATCAACAAACATCCCAGTTTCACTATCAACAAACCTCCCAGTCTCAATATCAACAAACATCCCAGTCTTATTGGCAAACAAACTTCCTAGTCTCACTAGCACCAAACTTCTCAGTCTCTCACTAGCAACACACACTTAACATTTTCACTCTGAACAAACCTTTCCTGTCTCACAATCAGCAATCCTTCTCAGTCTCACTATCAACAAACTTCGCAGTCTCTCTAGCGCCAAACTTCCCAGTATCACAAGCAACAAACTTCCCAGTCTCACTATCAACAAACTTCCCAGTCTCACTATCAACAAAATTCCCGGTCTCATTATCAATAAACTTCCCAGTCTCACTATCAACTAAATTCCCTGTCTCATTATCAACAAACTTCCCAGTCTCACTAACAACAAACTTTCCAGTCTCACTATCAACAAACTTCCGAGTCTCACAATCAACAAACATTCCCAGTCTCACTCTCAACAAACTTCCCAGTCTCACTATCCATAAACTTCCGAGTCTCACTAGCAACAAACTTCCCAGTCTCACTAGCAAACAAACTTTCCAGTCTCACTAGCAACAAACTTCCCAGTCTCACTAGCAAACAAACTTCCCAGTCTCACTAGCAAACAAACTTCCCAGTCTCACTAGCAAACAAACTTCCCAGTCTCACTAGCAAACAAACTTCCCAGTCTCACTAACAACAAACTTCCCAGTCTCACTAGCAACAAACTTCCCAGTCTCACTAGCACACAAACTTCCCAGTCTCAGTAGCAACACACTTCACATTTTCACTACGAACAAACCTTCTCAGTCTCAATATCAACAAACATACCAGTCTCACTAGCAACACACCTCCCATTATCACTAGCAACAAACTTCCCAGTTTCACTATCAACAAATTCCCATTCTCACTAACAATAATCCTTCTCAGCCTAACTATCAACAAATCTCCCAGTTTCACTAACAAGAAACCATCCCAGTCTCACTGTCAACAAATCTTTCCATTCTCATTATCAACAAACTTTCCATCTCATTATGAACAAACCTTCCCAGTCTCACTATCAACAAACCTTCTCAGACTCACTAACAATAAACCTGTCCAGTCTCACTATCAACAACCTTTCCATCTCACTAACAACAAACCGTCCAGGTCTCACTATCAATAAACTTTCCATCTCACTAACAACAAATTTCTCAGTCTCACTAGCAACAATCTTCCCATTCTCACTATCAACAAACTTCCCAGTCTCACTATCAACAAACTTCTCAGTCTCACTATCAACAAACCTCCCAGCCTCACTATCAACCAACTTTCCAGTCTCACCATCAACAAACCTTCTCATTCTCACTACCAACAAACTTCCCAGTCTCACTAGCAACAAACTTAACAGTCTCACTATCAACAAGCTTACCAGTCTCACTATCAACAAACTTAACAGTCTCACTAACAACAAACCTTCCCTGTCTCACTATCAACAAACTTCCCAGTATCACTAGCAACAAACTTCGCAGTCTCACTATCAACAAATTCCCATTCCCACTAATAATAATCCTTCTCAGTCTAACTATCAACAAATTTCCCAGTTTCACTAACAAGAAACCATCCCAGTCTCACTATCAACAAACCTTTCCAGTCTCACTATCAACAAACTTTCCATCTCACTATGAACAAATCTTCCCAGTCTCACTATCAACAAACTTTCTCAGACTCACTAACAAGAAACCTTTCCAGTCTCACTATCAACAAACCTTCTCAGACTCACTAACAACAAACTTTTCAAGTCTCACTATCAACAAATTTCTCATTCTCACTATCAACAAATTTCTCAGTCTCACTATCAACAAATCTTCCCAGTCTCACTATCAACAAACTTCCAAGTCTCACTATCAACAAACCTTCCCAGTCTCACTAGCAACAAACTTCCCAGTCTCACTATCAACAAACCTTCCCAGTCTCACTTTCAACAAACTTCCCAGTCTCACTAGCAACAATCTTCCAAGTCTCACTAGCAACAAACCTTCTCAGTCTCACTATCAACAAATTTCCCAGTCTTACTAACAACAAACCTTCCCAGTCTCACTATCAACAAACCTTTCCAGTCTAACTATGAACAAACTTTCCAGTCTCACTAACAAAAAACCTTCCCAGTCTCACTATCAACAAACCTTCCCAGTCTCACTCATAACAAACCTTCCCAGTATCAGTCATAACAAACCTTCCCAGTCTCACTCATAACAAATCTTCCCAGTATCACTCATAACAAACCTTCCCAGTATCACTCATAACAAACCTTCCCAGTATCACACATAACAAACCTTCCCAGTATCACTCATAACAAACCTTCCCAGTATCAATCATAACAAATTTCCTAGTCTCACTAACAACAAACCTTCCCATTCTCACTACCAACAAACATTCCCAGTCTCACTAGCAACAAACATTCCCAGTCTAACAAGCAACAAACATTCCCAGTTTCACTAGCAACAAACATTCCCAGTCTCACTAGCAACGAAACTTCCTAGTCTCACTAGCAACAAACATTCCCGGTGTCACTAGCAACAAACATTCCCTTTCTCACTAGCAACAAAACATTCCGAGTCTCACTAGCAACAAACATTCCCAGTCTCACTAACAATAAACCATCCCACATCACTGCTAGCACTTTTAACACCCACACCACTTCTAGCATATTTACCGCTTACCTCTAGCACCTTCATGACCCACAACACTGCTAGCACCTTCATGACCCACGACACTGCTAGCACCTTCATGACCCACGACACTGCTAGCACCTTCATGACCCACAACACTGCTAGCACCTTCATGACCCACAACACTGCTAGCACCTTCATGACCCACGACACTGCTAGCACCTTCATGACCCACGACACTGCTAGCACCTTCATGACCCACGACACTGCTAGCACCTTCATGACCCACGACACTGCTAGCACCTTCATGACCCACAACACTGCTAGCACCTTCATGACCCACAACACTGCTAGTACCTTCATGACCCACGACACTGCTAGCACCTTCATGACCCACAACACTACTAGCACCTTCATGACCCACAACACTGCTAGCACCTTCATGACCCACAACACTGCTAGCACCTTCATGACCCACAACACTACTAGCACCTTCATGACCCACAACACTACTAGCACCTTCATGACCCACAACACTGCTAGCACCTTCATGACCCACAACACTGCTAGCACCTTCATGACCCACAACACTGCTAGCACCTTCATGACCCACAACACTGCTAGCACCTTCATGACCCACGACACTGCTAGCACCTTCATGACCCACAACACTGCTAGCACCTTCATGACCCACAACACTGCTAGCACCTTCATGACCCACAACACTGCTAGCACCTTCATGACCCACAACACTGCTAGCACCTTCATGACCCACAACACTGCTAGCACCTTCATGACCCACAACACTGCTAGCACCTTCATGACCCACAACACTGCTAGCACCTTCATGACCCACAACACTGCTAGCACCTTCATGACCCACAACACTGCTAGCACCTTCATGACCCACAACACTGCTAGCACCTTCATGACCCACAACACTGCTAGCACCTTCATGACCCACAACACTGCTAGCACCTTCATGACCCACAACACTGCTAGCACCTTCATGACCCAGAAAACCTGGTTCTAAACTCCTGAACACGGAGGCTGTGTCAGCTTCAGGTAAGGGAGGTAAGAATTCTTCCGTCAGAGGTTCGCACTCTGGAGTAGTCACGTGATCTAGCGGAACCGTTACTTCTATTTAAAGAAATGTATTCCATACGTACATTAATTATGTTTAAACAGCGCCTAGACCCGTACATTAATTATGTTTAAACAGCCCCTAGACCCGTACATTAATTATGTTTAAACAGCTCCTAGACCCGTACATTAATTATGTTTAAACAGCCCCTAGAGCCGTACATTAATTAAGGTGGAAACAGCGCCCAGACGCGTAGATTAATTAAGGTGGAAACAGCCCCTTGATACATATATTAATTAATTTTGACACAGCACCTGGAAACATATATTAATTAAACTGAAAACAACGTTTACAATGACGGGATAAAAGATAAAACAAATACTTTTTTTTTTAATTTCAGAACTACAGTCGTTCGTTTATTTTAAGGGGGGGGGGGGAAGGGGGAACTCTTCTGAACTATCTTCAGAACTGATGATAGAAATATATTCAGCATATTCCTTCTTGAATGTAAATGCTGAAACAGTGTACTAAGGACAGGCAGCATATGTATTATTCAGTTAATAAAAAACAAGTGAGTACACATGGCAATAGAGAGAATAAAATGGTCACGAAGAAATGCAAACAGTGACAGTTCAATATATCGGCGATATACTTTTGTCAAGGACAGCATAAATAACAAGCAAAACATGCAACTTGGATGATATAGATTCATTTGATTTGTAAGCTTGACAAATATAAATATTTTATTATGAAATGGTTTGCAAGCATGGCAGAATGTAAGCGTTCTCAGATTTCCAAAGACAGTGTTTACTTCCTAGAGAAGACACTACTGCTGCCCGAAGCTTGTCGAGCGTCTCCTCAGAGTGAGTTCCCTTGCTGCTGGCATCAAATAAGCAACTGAACTCTTCTCCTACTTGTTAATCTCTTTATTTCTCCCCACACACAGCGAGCAGCTAGCATCTTCTAAATTATTTATGTACTCATATTAATCAAGTTTGAGTGAACGAGGTTTACTCACGTTAATTTGGTCGGCCCATATCTAGACTTTGTGACGAAAGGTAGTGTGTTAGAACGGTATGATAGGTACATTTCTGGCGTTATTATACTCTCTGATGTACTATATTGGCGTATTTATACTCTCTGAAGTACTATCCTGGCGTAATTATATTCTAAAGTACTATCAATCTTCTAAATATCTAGAATTTATTCCGCTCCCTTCTAATAAGCTGACAGAAAGCTTACACACACTGAACACTTACTAACATGTTTTATATAGAACTAATAAGCTGACAGAAAGCTTACACACACTGAACACTTACTAACATGTTTTATATAGAACTAATAAGCTGACAGAAAGCTTACACACACTGAACACTTACTAACATGTTTTATATAGAACTAATAAGCTGACAGAAAGCCTACACACACTGAACACTTACTAACATGTTTTATATAGAACTAATAAGCTGACAGAAAGCTTACACACACTGAACACTTACTAACATGTTTTATATAGAACTAATAAGCTGACAGAAAGCTTACACACACTGAACACTTACTAACATGTTTTATATAGAACTAATAAGCTGACGGAAAGCCTACACACACTGAACACTTACTAACATGTTTTATATAGAACTAATAAGCTGACGGAAAGCCTACACACACTGAACCTCCATGTGTCATTGAAATATGTTACATCACGCAATGATTAATGATTAACACGTATACGTTATACGTATGTTAGTATCTTCACAACTAAATTTAGGTGGAAGGTTTACTGTCTCAGGGGAGTGTATAGAGGTCACGTAGCAGTGACTCTGCTTCCTGTCTCAGGGGAGTATGTGGTGGTCAAGTAGCAGTGACTGTTTCCTGTTTCAGTGGAGTATGTGGTGGTCAAGTAGCAGTGACTGTTTCCTGTTTCAGTGGAGTATGTGATGGTCAAGTAGCAGTGACTGTTTCCTGTTTCAGGGGAGTATGTGATGGTCAAGTAGAAGTGACTCTTTCCTGCCTCAGGGGAGTATGGGGTGATCAAGTAGAAGTGACTGTTTCCTATCTCAGGGGAGTATGTGGTGATCAAGTAGAAGTGACTCTTTCCTATCTCAGGGGAGTATGTGGTGATCAAGTAGAAGTGACTCTTTCCTATCTCAGGGGAGTATGTGGTGATCAAGTAGAAGTGACTCTTTCCTATCTCAGGGGAATATGTGATGGTCAGGTAGCAGTGACTCTGCTTCCTGTCTCAGGGGAGTATGTGGTGGTCAGGTTGCAGTGAGTGTTTCCTGTCTCAGGGAAGTATGTTGTGGTCAGGTAGCAGTGAGTGTTTTCTGTCTCAGGGAGGTATGTAGTGGTCAAGTAGCAGTGAGTGTTTCATGTCTCAGGGGAGTATGTGGTGGTCAAGTAGCAGTGACTGTTTCCTGTCTCAGGGAAGTATGTGGTGGTCAGGTAGCAGTGACTGTTTCCTGTCTCAGGGAAGTATGTGGTGGTCAGGTAGCAGTGACTGTTTCCTGTCTCAGGGAAGTATGTGGTGGTCAGGTAGCAGTGACTGTTTCCTGTCTCAGGGAAGTATGTGGTGGTCAGGTAGCAGTGACTCCGGAATGATGGGTGCCGTAAGCAGAAGTGACTTCACCGTCATCCAGGAAAGGAAAATGGTTCATACCTTTATACCGCACTGTTAAATAGGCGATAATTATATACAGAACGTGCACATATTTAAAGAAATCTGAAGTTTGGATATCACACCGACGTTAGACGAAATTCCATGAGTGCCACTTTCTCATTGTCTATAATACATTAGAGAGAGAGAGAGAGATTGATTGATTGAGTGATCTTTAGAGAGAGAGAGAAGATATATACAAAGATAAGAGAGCAGAGAGAAAAAAGTAAGTTTTGTGAAAGACAGTATTAAAGGACATTGAAATCTACCACCCCCCCCCCCCCCCCCTTTGCAACGCATTCTGGAGTATAGAAATTGTTTTCTATCAACACACACATATACTTTCACAGTTCAATCACCACACACACATACTTTCACAATTCTATCAATAAATACACATGTTGTCACAAATCTATCAACACACACACATACTTTCACAATTCTATCAACACACACATACTTTTCTTTCAACACACATACTTACTTTCACAGTTATGTCAACACACATATTTCACAGTTCTATCAACACACACATACTTTCACAGTTCTATCAACACACACATATATTTCACAGTTCTATCAACACACACATATTTCACAGTTCTATCAACACACATACTAACTTTCACAGTTATAGCAACACACATATTTCACAGTTCTATCACCACACATACTTATTTTCACAGTTATAGCAACACACATATTTCACAGTTCTATCAACACACACATACTTTCACAATTCTATCAACACACATACTTACTTTCACAGATATAACAACACACATATTTCACAGCTCTATCAACATACACACATTCTTACTTCCACAGTTATATCAACATACACACATACTTACTTTCACAGTTCTATCAAGATACACACATATTTATTTCCACAGTTCTATCAACATACACACATACTTACTTTCACAGTTCTATCAACATACACACATACTTACTTTCACAGTTCTATCAACATATACACATACTTACTTTCACAGTTATATCAACATACACACATACTTACTTTCACAGTTCTATCACACACATATATTTCACAGTTCTATCAACACACACATATTTCACAGTTCTATCAACACACATACTAACTTTCACAGTTATAGCAACACACATATTTCACAGTTCTATCACCACACATACTTATTTTCACAGTTATAGCAACACACATATTTCACAGTTCTATCAACACACACATACTTTCACAATTCTATCAACACACATACTTACTTTCACAGATATAACAACACACATATTTCACAGCTCTATCAACATACACACATTCTTACTTCCACAGTTATATCAACATACACACATACTTACTTTCACAGTTCTATCAAGATACACACATATTTATTTCCACAGTTCTATCAACATACACACATACTTACTTTCACAGTTCTATCAACATACACACATACTTACTTTCACAGTTCTATCAACATATACACATACTTACTTTCACAGTTATATCAACATACACACATACTTACTTTCACAGTTCTATCAACATACACACATACTTGCTTCCACAGTTATATCAACATACACACATACTTACTTTCACAGTTATATCAACATACACACATACTTACTTTCACAGTTCTATCAAGACACACGCATACTTACTTTCACAGTTCTATCAAAACAAAAACATACTTTTCTATCAACACACACACAAGCTTACTTTCACAGCTCTAACAACACACACATATACTTACTTTCACAATTCTATCAACACACACATACTTTCATAGTTCTATCAACACACATATACTTTCATAGTTCTTTCAACACACATACATACTTTCATAGTTCTATCAACACATGCACTTACTTTCACAATCTTATCAACACACCACATACTTACTTTCTAAATTTTATCAAGTTAGATAGAGGTGTATCGTGCAGTTTTACAAGGTGGCAGAGGGAGTAAATAAAGTGAGAAAAGTGAGAAAAAAAAACAAATAGAAAGTATGAGAGTGAGATGAGAATGTATAAATGAAAAACATGCAACATCTGATATTTCGACATGAGCCTTTTTCAAGGATTACATACACAAACGAGACAAAAAAAACTAAACAAAAAAACTAAACAATAAAACGTATCTTAATGTGGCATCCTCAAAAAGTAGGCAACAACATAAATGTGTTTCCACTAGATGAGACATAGAGACCAAGCGGGGCCACACAAAGGATAAGCCGATAGAGCCAATCATAAAGAAGAGGCGGAAAGAGGGAGGGAAACAGATGGGGGAAGGGCAATAAAAACAGTCCCTAGAGGAGAAGGTGCCGGTGGAGGGGGGAAGGGGAAGCGGAGAGATAATAAATGAAGAACATAAACACCTGCAGGTAGAAAATATGAAATTGGTGAATAGGGCAAGACCCTACCACACAAAAAGAGGGGGGTGGAAAACTAAAGAAGTTAAAGAAAGCTGAAGACATTGTTAATTCCAGCTGGGTGGAGACAGCCAGTCTGGAAAATAAGGCGCTGTTCTAGGACCCTCCGAGATCGTACATCAGCAGAACAAGAGCGGATCGCAATAACAGAAATGTCCTGTTTTCCCCTGTGATTGATAAGGCAAAAATGTTTAGCCACAATGTCCAGGCCCTCTTAGAAATATCGTTAGGATGTTGGCGAAAACGATCTCCTAAACGTAAACCGGTCTCACCTATTTACTTAAGACCGCAACGTTTGCACATAACAGCGTAAATGACATTGCGTGAAGTGAAGGTGAAACCCTCCTGAACTGATAACGTGGACTTAGGGAAGGAGATCTGGTTAGCCTCGACAACAAACGGGCAAGTATTGCATCTACGGCGTCCACAACGTCTGGTACCATAAAAAGTGTCATCTGTTTTAAGATGACTACGAACTAAAAGGTCACTCAGATTCTTGCCCCTTCTGTAAGCCACCAATGAGGGTTCCCCAAAAAGTTCACGTGTCTCAGGCTCGGTTTGGAGGAGATGGAGATGGCGAAACAGTATGTTTTTAACTGCCAAGCTATGAGGGTGGTACATGAGTACCAGTTTAACTCTGTCCGAGCTACAGTGCGGTTTAGGAGTGAGGGCTTGTTGCCGCGATATATGGCTGATGTGGTTCCAAGATGACGAGAGAACATGTTCTGGATAGCCGCGTTGACGGAAGAAATCTAGCATTTTATGGCATTGATCATGGAAATCCAAATCCTCATTACTCAAACGTCGCAACCTAAGAAGCTGGGAAAAAGGAATAGAGTCCTTACACGATCTGGGATGGGAGGAAGAGTACAAGAGGTAGCTGTGAGAGTCTGTAGGTTTATAGTGGACAGAAGTAGTAAGCCCGGTAGGGCCGATAGTAACGGCAATGTTGAGAAAGTTAGCAGAAGTAGTAGAGACATGGGAGGTGAAAGAAATGACAAGATTGTACTCCTTAACAAAACTGATAAAGTTGTCAAGATCTTCCTCTGGCATTGATGTGACCCCAATGCCGTCATCTATGTAGCGTCTATAGAATGCGGAAAAGGGGCCTCTATATGATCTCAGAACCTTGTTTTCGAAGTGGACCATGAACAGACATGCGTAGCTGGGGCCCATTTTGGTACCCATGGCGGCAGCACTAATCTGGTCAAAATGTCAGATGTTGCATATTTTTCATGTATACATTATCATCTCACTCTCATACTTTCAATTTCCTTTTTCACACTTTTCTCACTTTACTCACTCCCTCTGTCATCTTGTAAAATTTCACCATACACATCTATCTAACTGTATTATTTAAACTAGTTTTACTGCAGTCGCCATCCCTTTATCTGTCACAGTTCTATCAACACACACATTCTTTCACAGTTCTATCAACACAGACACACAAATGTATTTTCACAGTTCTTTAAACACACACACATACTTGCTTTCACAGTTCTATCAAAACACACATAATTACTTTCACAGTTCTATCAACACACACACACTTACGTTCACAGTTTTATCAACACACAAACACACATACTTTCACAGTCCTATCAGCAAACACACTTACTTTCAGAGTTCTATCAACATACACAAACTTACTATTACAGTTTTATCAACATACACAACCTTACTTTTACAGTTCTATCAACACATGCAACCTTACTTTTACAGTTCTATCAACACACACAACCTTACGTTTACAGTTCTATCAACACACACAACCTTACTTTCACAGTTCTATCAACACACACAACCTTACTTTCACAGTTCTATCAACACACACAACCTTACTTTCACAGTTCTATCAACACACACAACCTTACTTTCACAGTTCTATCAACACACACAACCTTACTTTCACAGTTCTATCAACACACAACCTTACTTTTACAGTTCTATCAACACACACAACCTTACTTTCACAGTTCTATCAACACACACAACCTTACTTTCACAGTTCTATCAACACACACACACACATACTTTCACAGTTCTATCAACACACACAACCTTACTTTTACAGTTCTATCAACACACACAACCTTACTTTCACAGTTCTATCAACACACAACCTTACTTTCACAGTTCTATCAACACACACAACCTTACTTTCACAGTTCTATCAACACACACAACCTTACTATTACAGTTCTATCAACACACACAACCTTACTTTCACAGTTCTATCAACGGGCACATACATACTTACTTTCACAGTTCTATCAACATACATATACATACTTGTTTTCACAGTTCTATCAACACACACACTTACTTTCACAGTTCTATCAACACACACCTACTTTCAGAATTCTGTCAACACACACACATTTACTATCAAAATTTTACCAACACACATTCTTTCACAGTTCTATCTACACACATATTTATTTTCACAGTTATATCAACACATAAACATGCTTGCTTTCACAGTTCTATCAACATACACATATTTACTTTCACAGTTCTATCAAGACACATACTTATTTTCACAGTTCTATCAACATACACATACTTACTTTCACAGTTCTATCAAGACACACACTAATTTTCACAGTTGTATCAACACACAAAGATTCATACTTTCATAGTTTTATCAACACCCACAAACTTACTTTCACAGTTTTATCAACACACACAACCTTACTTTCACAGTTCTATCAACACACACAACCTTACTTTCACAGTTCTATCAACACACACAACCTTACTTTTACAGTTCTATCAACACACACAACCTTACTTTCACAGTTCTATCAACACACACAACCTTACTTTCACAGTTCTATCAACACACACAACCTACTTTCACAGTTCTATCAACACACACAACCTTACTTTTACAGTTCTATCAACACACACAACCTTACTTTCACAGTTCTATCAACACACACAACCTTACTTTCACAGTTCTATCAACACACACAACCTTACTTTCACAGTTCTATCAACACACACAACCTTACTATTACAGTTCTATCAACACACACAACCTTACTTTCACAGTTCTATCAACGAGCACATACATACTTACTTTCACAGTTCTATCAACATACATATACATACTTGTTTTCACAGTTCTATCAACACACACACTTACTTTCACAGTTCTATCAACACACACATAGCTACTTTCAGAATTCTGTCAACACACACACATTTACTATCAAAATTTTATCAACACACACATTCTTTCACAGTTCTATCTACACACATATTTATTTTCACAGTTATATCAACACATAAACATGCTTGCTTTCACAGTTCTATCAACATACACATATTTACTTTCACAGTTCCATCAAGACACATACTTATTTTCACAGTTCTATCAACATACACATACTTACTTTCACAGTTCTACCAAGACACACACTTATTTTCACAGTTGTATCAACACACAAAGATTCATACTTTCATAGTTTTATCAACACCCACAAACTTACTTTCACAGTTTTATCAATACACACACATACTTTCACAGTTCTATCAACATACACACACACTTACTTTCACAGTTCTATCAAGACACACACACACTCTTATTTTGAGACTTCTATCAACACACACACACACTTACTTTCACATTTTTATCAACACATAATTTCGCAGTGTATCAACACACAAACTTACTTTCAAAGTTTTATCAACACACAAACACTCATATTTTACAGTTCTATCAACATACACACACTTACTCCCACAGTTCTTTCAACACACATACTTATTTTCACAGTTCTATCAACATACACATACTTACTTTCACAGTTCTACCAAGACACACACTTATTTTCACAGTTGTATCAACACACAAAGATTCATACTTTCATAGTTTTATCAACACCCACAAACTTACTTTCACAGTTTTATCAATACACACACATACTTTCACAGTTCTATCAACATACACACACACTTACTTTCACAGTTCTATCAAGACACACACACACTCTTATTTTGAGACTTCTATCAACACACACACACACTTACTTTCACATTTTTATCAACACATAATTTCGCAGTGTATCAACACACAAACTTACTTTCAAAGTTTTATCAACACACAAACACTCATATTTTACAGTTCTATCAACATACACACACTTACTCCCACAGTTCTTTCAACACACATACTTTCACAGTTCTATCAACACTCACATATTTATTTTCACAGATCTATCAACATACACACACACTTACTTTCACAGTGCTATCAACACACACACACACTTATTTTCAGTTTTATCAACACACACACACTTTCACATGTTTATCAACACACATATTTTTATAGTTCTATCAACACACACATACTTACTTTCAAAGTTTTCTCATCACACACACACACTTACTTTCACAGTTCTGTCAACATCAACACTTACTTTCACAGTTTTATCAACATAACACTTACTTTCACAGGTTTATCAACACACACACTTACTTTCACAGTTCTGTCAACATCAACACTTACTTTCACAGTTTTATCAACATAACACTTACTTTCACAATTTTATTAACACACACACACTTACTTTCACAGTTGTATTAACACACATAGACACAAACTTTCATAGTTCTACCAACACACAATACTTTTATAGTTCCATCAATACACACAGAGTTACTTTCGTAGTTCTATCAACACACACACACTTACTTTCACTGTTCTGTCAACACACAAACATACTTTCACAGTTCTTGCAAAACATACTTTCATAGTTCTATCAATACCCACAGATACATACTTTCACAGTTTTATCTACAAACACGCCATACTTTCACATTTCTGTCTATACACACAGACCACAATTTTATAGTTCTGTCTGCGCACACACAGATTTTCACAGTTCTATCAACACATACACATACTTTCACAATTGTGTCAACATATACACATACTTTCACAATTGTATCAACACATACACATACTTTCACAATTGTATCAACACATACACATACTTTCACAATTGTATCAATACATACACATACTTTCACAATCTTATCAACACAAACACTTTCACAATTCTATCAACACATACATACACGTTCATAATCTTATCAACACAAACACTTTCACAATTCTATCAACATATACACACACTTTCACAATCCTATCAACACACATACTTTCACAATCCTATCAACACATATACTTTCACAATTCTGTCAACACATACACACATTTTCACACTTCTATCAACACGCACACTTTCACATTTCTATCAACACGCACACTTTCACATTTCTATCAACATGCACAAATACTTTGACAGTGTGGAACATGGAAACAGAGAATGTGAGTTTGTGAACTTACAGAGACAGAGAAAGAGACAGACTCGCCTGCATCTTACAGTCTTGCTAGTGCAGCTTTCATGTGGGTTTTATAGTTATGTCAGTAAAGGTTTGTATGTAAAGGTTGGGACGGGGACATTTGTCTGAAGAGTTTAATTGTTTTATGACCGTATGTATATTGTCTGTTTTATATGTGTGTGCTTGTGCTCATGTGTGTGTGTTTAAGTGTGTTTATGTCTGCGGATTTTTGGTGTTTATCTTGAGCGTGCTTATGTGAGTGGCTGCGTGATTATGTGTGTGTATTTATGTTTCTTTTCAAGTGTGTATGTGCTCTATTACGCACATATATATTTGAATGTGTGCTTATGTATTTATGTGTGTATTTGAGTCTCTGTGTGTGTGAATATGTGTATGTTTATATGCATATGCACATCATCTGATCTATAATCGCTTCGATTAATGAGAGTCGCTGTTATAATTTAGTTGAGAATTATGTCCTTTGCAGGTGATGTTAAAATGAAGACCTGAACAAAGCACTGAGTCGGACAAGGAGTAGGTTATTTTCACGTCTCTGATCATAAGTGAGAGGTGAATTGCTCTGTCAGGTCCACTTTCTTGCTGGTCACGTTCAGTCTGTCCCGACGGTCAGCCATTTTAGTTTCATTTATGAAAGCTAGGCCGAGGTAGGGAGAGACGAACAAATAATGATGGTGTGCCCCGCCTTGACTGTGTTCTTTATCTCTCTCACTCTCTATGGTGTGCCCAGAATTGACTGTGTTCTTTATCTCTCTCACTCTCTATGGTGTGCCCAGACTTGACTGTGTCCTTTATCTCTCTCACTCTCTATGGTGTGCCCAGACATGACTGTGTTCTTTATCTCTCTCACTCTCTATAGTGTGCCGAGACTTGACTGTGTCCTTTATCTCTCTCACTCTCTATGGTGTGCCCAGACTTGACTATGTCCTTTATCTGTCTCACTCTCTATGGTGTGCCCAGACTTGACTGTGTTCTTTATCTCTCTCACTCTCTATGGTGTGCCCATACTTGACTGTGTTCTTTATCTCTCTCACTCTCTATGGTGTGCCGAGACTTGACCTTGTCCTTTATCTCTCTCACTCTCTATGGTGTGCCCATACCTGACTATGTCCTTTATCTCTCTCACTCTCTATAGTGTGCCCATACTTGTCTGTGTCCTTTATCTCTCTCACTCTCTATGGTGTGCGCAGACTTGACTGTGTCCTTTATCTCTCTCATTCTCTATGGTGTGCCCAGACTTGACTGTGTCCTTTATCTGTCTCACTCTCTATGGTGTGCCCCGCCTTGACTGTGTCCTTTATCTGTCTCACTCTCTAAGGTATGCCCCGACTTGACTGTGTCCTTTATCTGTCTCACTCTCTATGGTGTGCCCAGACTTGACTGTGTCCTTTATCTCTCTAACTCTATATGGTGTGCCCAGACTTGACTGTGTTCTTTATCTCTCTCACTCTCTATGATGTGCCCAGACTTGACTGTGTCTCTACCTCTTTCACTCTCTATGGTGTGCCCAGACGTGACTGTGTCCTTTATCTGTCTCACTCTCTATGGTGTGCCCAGACTTGACTGTGTTCTTTATCTCTCTCACTCTCTATGGTGTGCCCAGACTTGACTGTGTCCTTTATCTCTCTCACTCTCTATGGTGTGCCCAGACTTGACTATGTCCTTTATCTCTCTCACTCTCTATGGTGTGCCCAGACTTGACTGTGCCTTTTATCTCTCTCACTCTCTGTGGTGTGCCCAGACTTGACTGTGTCCTTTATCTCTCTCACTCTCTATGGTTTGCCCAGACTTGACTGTGTTCTTTATCTCTCTCACTCTCTATGGTGTGCCCAGACTTGACTGTGTCCTTTACCTCTCACTCTCTATGGTGTGCCCTGCCTTGACTGTGTTCTCTCCTGGCCATGATTATGTTATCAATCTCTCTCACTCTACATGGTGTGCCGAAGCTTGGTTTTGTTCTCTTTTGGTTATAATTATGGTATCTTTGTGATGATTATGTTCTCTCTTGACCATGATTATGATACCTCTTGGCTATGATTATGACCTCTGTTGACCATGATTATGTTCTGTTCTCTCTGTGCCACAATTATGTTCTTGCGTTTACATGATTATGTTCTCTCTTGACTATGATTATGTTCTCTATTGACCATGATTATGTTCTCTGTTGACCACGATAATGTTCTCTCTTGGCCATGATTGTGTTCTCTCTTGACGATGATTATGTTCTCTCTTGACCATAATTATGTTCTCTAATGATTATTGATATATTTAGCCATGTTGTCTATCTATCTATCTTTTTTCTTGATGTAATCGGCATTGGCTGTGTCAATTTTCTCTCTCTCTCTCTCTCAAGAAAGACACAAGAAAGATACATTACATATCACACATATAAACACACACAATCTGGGAAGGATGCTCAGTATCAAACACAAAAAGGCTCCACTGACTTCACAAGCGAGCATTAAATTTGATTTGTGACAAACACCCAGTACAGACTGTTGATCAGCACAAACAACTCAAAATTCTAACCCTCAAAGTTAGAGTCATTTTTAACAAAGTTAAGTTTGTTTAACTCTAAAGCAGGTGCAGAAATTCAAATACCTTGGAGAAGTAATAACTTCAGATGGGAAATGCAAAACAGAAATTAGGAACAGAATAGGCCAAGCAAAGACTGCATTTCAGAGAATGAGAAACATATTAGCTAACACATCTTTATCAATGAATGTTTGAAAACGAGTCCTAAAATCCTATATTGAACCTATCTTGTTATATGGAAGTGAATCATGGACAATAGGCAAGTCTGCACAAAAATCACTGGAAGCAGCAGAAATGTGGTTTATTAGAAGAATGTTGCGAATCCCCTGGACAGCAAAAATAACTAATGAAGAATGTATGAGAAGAGCTGGAGAAACAAAAAACCTTGTCAGAAGGATAAGAGAGAGACAATGTACTTTCATAGGACATGCAATGAGAAGAGGGGGCATTGAAAATATTATAACAACAGGAAAAATAGAAGGAAGAAGATCAAGAGGAAGATCAAGAGAAATGATACTGGACAGTCTGATGGGATGGTGTGAGAGGAGATCACCAACTGAACTGATGGCCTGCATGAAGGATCGGGTACTCTGGAGAAGCATAATAGCCAACGCCAGTAGGCACGGCACCTGATGATGATGATGATGATGAAGTTTGTTCACAGAATTCTGTCGCACAATGCTCCGCCTTACTTGTGGTCACTGTTTACGTATAACACTAAACATAGCCAGCGTTTAAAAACTGTCTTCTTCCTAAACCCAGGATTGATCTGTACAAGAAAAGCCTTGCATACTCTGCAGTACAGCTATGGAACACCCTCCCTTACCATTTAAAATCCATTGGTAATACTTCATCCTTTAACTCAAACCTGTTTCATTATTTACTTGCTTGTAATTATATGCCTCCATAGAATAACCAGCACTCTCTCAACCCATGACTCGTCAGCCATCAAGTACTAAAATGACATAGTTCGAAGAGTAACTTTTTAGAAATTATTTTCATGTTTGTTAAAAAACATATGTTAGAAGATCTGTACTGACAATGTATTTTTGTGTATGTATATGTCTGTGTGTGTGGGCGTGTATGTGTGTGTGAGAGCTATTTTATTAGGTTAATTAGTTCTTTTCTCTTTTACTTTAAATGTAATAGTTTAATCTTACTCTCTCTTTTTATTTTTTTCCTAACGTAATTTGTACATTTGTATTAAATCGAGTGTGTGGGAAGAATTAAAGATGGAGTGATGAAGTGCAGAATGTAAGACGGGCCTGCTTGCCAAATTTTTTACCCTTTAAAAATAAAGATCATTCATTCATTCATGCATTCATTCATTCCCTCCCTCTTTCTCTGCCTGGCTGGTGCAGTCATTCCTGACTCTGTTTTTTTATCTCTCCGCGTATGATGTGCTTGACTTGACTCTGTGTCTTGCCTTCTTGTGTCGCTCACAACCGACTCTACTCAAGAACTGTGAACAGCGCCAGAAATCAAGAACTGTGAACAGCGCCAGAAATCAAGAACTGTGAACAGCGCCAGAACTGCTAACGGCATCATCATCTGGTGTCTGTGAAGTGTGGGACTGAAGGTTGGAAAAATTTCTAGGGAAACGAGAGAGCAGACCTGTTGGTTGCTATAGTTACAGGAACGAACACGAGCGAGGCGAAATCTGAAGATCGATCTGGAACTTGTCCATGGAGGTCAGCCTGAAACGTGCAGCCAGGACTAGTGCCCAGGCGCGTAACATGTGGGGGTGGGGGTGGAGGTGAGGACAGGGAGCAGAAGGTGGTAGATGGGGTGGTAGATGGGATGGTAGATGGGGTGGAAGAGAGTACATAAAAATGTTTTTGGGCGATGGGAGAGAGGTATCTAATTTTTTTTCTTCAACGTTCGAGACAAGAATATCTGAGAGTTAGAACAAGAAAGAATAGTAAAAATCTATTATTTGATGATACAGACACGAACTTAAGAGAGAGACAGAGATATTAGGAGAGAGAGAGAGAGAGCGAGAGTGAAAGAGAGACAGAGAGAGAGGCAGACAGACAGACAGATAGGTCGATAGATGGACGGACAGAAGGACGGATGCACGGACAGACAGACAAGCGGATGGATAGATAGATAGATAGATAGATAGATAGATAGATAGATAGATAGATAGATAGATAGATAGATAGATAGATAGATAGATAGGTAGATAGATAACGGAATGAGGGAGAGAGAGACAGAATAAAACTTGTCTTACTAACATCACAATGTCGACAAATTTCCTGAACACGAAATAATTTCCGACGATGTATGCAGACACAAGAAGAGTACTTTTAAATGTATTTCACCCATCCATCCATCCATCCATCCATCCATCCATCCATCCATCCATCCATCCATCCATCCATCCATCCATCCTGTATTAATAAGAATAGAACTGCCAATATCTGACATGAGTGAAAGAAAAAGAACACGTCTGTGCTGCTATGAATAGCTACAACTCATGATCAGATTTTTCTGCTAGACTTTGCTGCTTTTTTTTGGTTATACTTCTAGCAGGCCTAAAGGTGTACTTAGTGCTGGTGGTAGTGGTGTCATAAAGGTGTACTTAGTGCTGGTGGTAGTGCTGTCATAATGGTGTACTTAGTGTTGATGGTGGTGCTGTCATAAAGTCAGTGCTGTCATAAAGACAGGATTACCTTTACATAATGTATTATGTGATGTATGTAAGTGTTGAGTGAAGAGACAATGTGATGTATGTAAGTGTTGAGTGAAGAGACAATGTGATGTATGTAAGTGTTGAGTGAAGAGATAATGTGATGTGTGTAAGTGCTATCTTGGAAGAATATTCAAAATGGCAACACAGTCTTGAAATAGAGATTTTAATGTTGTTATACTTGTTTAACAATTATTTATATTTGTTTAATGTTAATATACTTACCTCGGGGGGGGGGGGAGGGGGGGGGAAGGACACGAGGAAAACACGAATGTGTAACAAGTAACTACCTTAACAGATCACAACAATCTTAGAGCACCTAAATGTCTGGATAAATAGTTAGTTACACAATATTCGCAACAACACGGTGTTACTAATGTCAAACATGGACAGTGTCTACAAAACTGGAAAGAAACAAACAATTGTCAGGTGTGAAATGACAAGTTCGAGAACAGCGATAAACAAGATAAACAGAAACACAGTGAGAAACACTGACATCAAACACAGTGAGAAACACTGGCATCTAAACAATGATAAACACTGACATCAAACAGTGAAAATATTGACATCAAAAACAGTGAGGAACATTGACAGCACAGACAGTGAGAAACAATGACATCAAAAGAGTGATAAACATTGACATCCAATATAATGAGAAATACTCACATCAAACATAATGAGATATACTGTCATCAAAACAGTAAGAAACACTGAAATCAAACATAGTGAGAAACAGTGACATCAAACAGTGAGAAACGGTGGCATCAGATACAGTGAGAAATAGTGACATCAAACACAGTGAGAAAGAATGGCATGAAAACAGTGATAAACACTGATATCAAAAGAGTGATAAACAATGAAATTAAAAGAGTGATAAACGCTGACATCAAGCATAATGAGGAATACTAACGTCAAACACTGTGACACACACTGACATCAAGACAGTGGTAAAAACTGACATTAAAAGAGTGATAAACTCTGAAATTAAAAGAGTGATACATATTGACATCAAACATAATGAGAAATGCTCACATCAAACACAGTGAGTAAAACTGACATCAAACAGTGAGAAACGGTGGCATCAGATACAGTGAGAAATACTGACATCAAACAGAGCGAGAAACACTCACGGTGGATCTATGACAGAGCAGTGCTTATCTTACAATACACTGAAAGACAAAGATCTACTGGTGTTATCAGTTGATGAGAAATAGAGCAGGCTTGCCACTATCAGAATTTGTCATCTAAAAGTGCCAGAAATCAGACACAGAGGGACGATATGAATGGAAGGAGTGGGCCTCATAATAAAGAGAAGCGGTACGCAGTTATGCTAAGCCATATCATATTATTTAGAATGAACAGCAGAGATCAGACTGGCTGTAACAAGTAACAGTGAAGAGATAGATACACATGGGAAACTACCCAGCGACATATACCAGTACACAGCAGAACTAAGACAATATAATGGAGGTCACACAACCTGTAACAGGTAAAAGTACATAGCGAAGTAAAGACAAGACACCAGAGATCAAAGAACGTGCAGTCTGTATCAGTAGAGAGCAACGATAAGACAAGATATCACAGGTGAAGATACTTACAGTAGGTAACAGTATATAATAGAGATAGGTCAAATTGCCTGTAACATGTAACAATGTACAACAGATGCAACAAGTGACATCAGAGGTCAAACTGTCTGTAACATGTAACAAAACAGATATAACACGTGACATCAGAGGTCAAACTGCCTGTAACATGTAACAATACACAACACATATAACACGTGACATCAGAGGTCAAACTGCCTGTAAATTGTAACAATACACAACAGATATAACACGTGACATCAGAAGTCAAACTGCCTGTAACATGTAACAATACACAACAGATATAACACGTGACATCAGAGGTCAAACTGACTGTAACATGTAACAATACACAAAAGATATAACACGTGACATCAGAAATCAACTAAATGTACTAGAACACATAAGAGATAAGACAAAAGAAAAGAAATATATTTTAATATTGATTAGCATGTAGCAAAAGTCGGTGATATAATATGATGAATATTAATGATGTATATAGCAAAGGTTGGCGATAGAATGTGATGAATATTAATGATGTATGTTGCAGATGTCGGTGAGATACAAGGTCCGACAATTAAGTAATGAGACTAATTTAATTAAAATAACAGTTGAAGATATAACCTATATTTTATTCAAAGTAAGCCCCTTGTGCATTGATACAGCGAGTGGCACGATCTAGCAAACACTGGAACGACCTCTGTAGTTCTTCTTTTGGCCCTTAAACTCGATGTTACGTCCCTTTGGATGTCATCAGTATCGTCAAAGAAGCCTCCTTTCAATGGTAACTTTAATTTTGGGAATAGAAAATAATCGCAGAGAGACAGATCTGGGGAATAGGGTGGATGGTTGAGAACACACACTTGTTTCTGGGCCTAAAATTCCTGTACAACTACCACCTGGTGAGCCGGTGCATTATCTTGAAGAAGGAAAAAACTACCAGGTGTTGGATACTTGGGTTGGAATCGGATAATCCTTTTCAATAGGCGTTTCAAAATACATAATTAAACTTTGGCAGTGACAGTCTGTTCCTCTAGAATACATTATTTGTGAATAATTCCCTTGCTTGTCGTAGAAGTACACCAACATTGTCTTCACTTTCGACTTTTGAAGACGAAATATTTTGTCTTTTGGTGATGATGATGACTTCCAATGAGCACTTTGGCATTTAGTTGTGGGATCATAGTGGAAAATCCATGTTTCATCCTCTACAACAATCAAATTTAAGAAATGTTTATTTCTACGACACGTTTTGATGATGTCTTTTGCGTACTCAACACGCTGATGTTTTTGGTCATCAAACAACGCATGTGGTACAAATCGGCAAGGAACTTTTTTTCTTGTCAAAATCTTCCACTAACATTTTACGAATGGTCTCTCAGTTAACACCAAATTCATCTGCCATCATCCTCACAGTCAAACAACGATCTTCTTGTATCCGTTCTCTGACATTTGCAATGAGTTCCTCATTACGAACAGAAATTGGGCGTCCATGTCTTGTTGCATTTGTAATCATTTCTACACCATTTTTGAATGGTGAATACCACCTGAATATCTGTGCACGAGATAAACAATTATCCCCATAAGCTTGTTGCATCAATTAAAGTGTTACAATGGCACTTTTCCAAGTTTTAAACAGAATGTAACGTTAGCTTTTTTCTCTATGCTTATTACCTGACAATGCACCTCTAACTAGGTCAACAAAATGGCGGCTTGTTTTTCCTCTGCTTATCGGGCGGCGATGAAAAGTTGCAATATAATAGATGAAGGTTGCCCGTCTGGATTCCGTGCTTTGCTTCATAGATGGCATTTTTGTCTTGGTTATGATAAAATCAGCACCATTACTTAGTTGTCGAACCTTGTAGTATGATGAATATTAATAATGTATTACTAAAAAAAATTGGTGATAGAATATGATGATTATTAATGATGTATTTACCAATAGTTGGAGATATAATATGATGAATATGATGAATATTAGTGATATATTAAAGAGAGTCTTGATGAAATCTGGCCAAGAATGATGATTATTTTTAAATGATGAAAGATGGTGAGTTCAGAATAATATCATGAAAACTTATCCTAGTGAGCGTAGAGGAGGTGTACTAGTCTTGTGAGTTTATTGGAGATGTAATAGTTCTATGCATTTAGTGCAGTTATATTAGTTTTGTGAGTTAGGTGGAGGTGTACTAGTCTAGTGGGATACGTGGAGGTGTACTAGTGTACTAGTATAGTGAATTTAGTTGAGGTGTACTAGTTCAATGAGTTTAGTGGAGGTGTACTAGTCCAGTGAGTTTATTAGAGGTGTACTAGTCTAGTGAGTTTATTAGAGGTGTACTAGTCTAGTGGGCTACGTGGAGGTGTACTAGTCTAGTAAGTTTAGTGAAGGTGTATTAGTCTAGTGAGTTTAGTGGAGGTGTACTAGTCCAGTGAGTTTAGTGGAGGTGTACTAGACCCGTAAGTTTATTAGAGGTGTACTAGTCTAGTGGGTTTATTAGAGGTGTATTAGTCCAGTGAGTTTAGTGGAGGTGTATTAGCATAGTGAGTTCAGTGGAGGTGTACTAGTCCAGTGAGTTTAGTGGAGGTGTACTAGTCTAGTGAGTTTATTAGAGGTGTATTAGTCTAGTGAGTTTATTAGAGGTGTACTAATCTAGTTGGCTACATGGAGGTGTACTAGTCCAGTGAGTATAGAGGAGGGGTATTAGTCTAGTAAGTTTAATGGAGGTGTACTAGTGCAATGAGTTTAATGGAGGTGTACTAGTCCAGTGAGTATAGTAGAGATGTACTAATCTAGTAAGTTTAGTGGAGGTGTATTAGTCTAGTGATTTTAGTGGAGGTGTACTAGTCCAGTGAGTTTAGTGGAGGTGTACTAGTCCCGTAAGTTTATTAGAGGTGTACTAGTCTACTGGGTTTATTAGAGGTGTACTAGTCTAGTGAGTTTAGTGGAGGTGTATTAGCATAGTAAGTTTAGTGGAGGTGTACTAGTCCAATGAGTTTTGTGGAGGTGTACTACTCTAGTGAGTTTAGTGGAGGTGTAGTAGTCTTGTGAGTTTAGAGAGGTTTACTACACTTGTGAGTTTAGTGGAGGTGTACTAGTATTGAGAGATTAGTGGAGGTGTACTAGTATTGAGAGATTAGTGGAGGTGAACTATTCAAATGAGTTTAGTGGAAGTTTACTAGTCTTGAGGGTTTAGTGGAGGTGTACTATTCTAACGTGTTTAGTGGAGGCGTACTAATCTATTGAGTTAAGTGTGGTGTACTAGTCTAGTTAGCTTAGTGGAGGTGTAATATTCTAATGAGTTTAGTGGATGTGTACTAGTCTCGTCAGTTTAGTGGATGTGTACTAGTCTCGTCAGTTTAGTGAAGATATAATAGTTTTGTGAGTTTAGTTAAGTTGCAGTAACCTTAAGTTTAGTGAAGGCTTTCCAATCTAATAATCTTTATGGAGATGTACTAGTCTTGTGAGTTCAGAGAAGGTGTACGAGTCTAATAAATTTAGTGGAGGTTTACTAGTATAGTGAATTTAATTGAAGTATATTAGTTTTGTTAGTTTAGTCAAGGTGTACTAGTATAGTGATCTTACTGTCGATATAATAATCAAATGTTTTTAGTGTAGATGTATTAGTTTAGTGAGTTTAGTGAAGATGTACTAGTTTATTGAGTTTAGTGGAATTGTAATAGTCTAGTGATTTTAGTAGAGGTATACTAGTCTAATGAGCTTAGCGGATTGTACTAGCTTTGTGAATGTAGTGGAGGTGTACTAGCTTTGTGAATGTAGTGGAGGTGTACTAGCTTTGTGAATGTAGTGGAGGTGTACTAGCTTTGTGAATGTAGTGGAGGTGTACTAGCTTTGTGAATGTAGTGGAGGTGTACTAGCTTTGTGAATGTAGTGGAGGTGTACTAGCTTTGTGAATGTAGTGGAGGTGTACTAGCTTTGTGAATGTAGTGGAGGTGTACTAGCTTTGTGAATGTAGTGGAGGTGTACTAGCTTTGTGAATGTAGTGGAGGTGTACTAGCTTTGTGAATGTAGTTTAGGTGTACTAGCTTTGTGAATGTAGTGGAGGTGTACTAGCTTTGTGAATGTAGTGGAGGTGTATTATTCTTATGAGTTTAGTGGAGGTGTACTATTCTAGTGAATTTAGTTTAGATGCACTATTTTAGTTAGTTTAGTGGAGGTGAACTACTCTAGTGAGTTTAGTAGAGGTGTACTAGTCTCTTGAGCGTAGTGGAGGTGTACTATTCTAGTGAGTTTAGTTGAGGTGTTCTATTCTAGTGAGTTTAGTTGAAGTATATTAGTTTTGTTAGTTTAGTCAAGGTGTACTAGTATAGTGATCTTACTGTCGATATAATAATCAAATGTTTTTAGTGTAGATGTATTAGTTTAGTGAGTTTAGTGAAGATGTACTAGTTTATTGAGTTTAGTGGAATTGTAATAGTCTAGTGATTTTAGTAGAGGTATACTAGTCTAATGAGCTTAGCGGATTGTACTAGCTTTGTGAATGTAGTGGAGGTGTACTAGCTTTGTGAATGTAGTGGAGGTGTACTAGCTTTGTGAATGTAGTGGAGGTGTACTAGCTTTGTGAATGTAGTGGAGGTGTACTAGCTTTGTGAATGTAGTGGAGGTGTACTAGCTTTGTGAATGTAGTGGAGGTGTACTAGCTTTGTGAATGTAGTGGAGGTGTACTAGCTTTGTGAATGTAGTGGAGGTGTACTAGCTTTGTGAATGTAGTGGAGGTGTACTAGCTTTGTGAATGTAGTGGAGGTGTACTAGCTTTGTGAATGTAGTTTAGGTGTACTAGCTTTGTGAATGTAGTGGAGGTGTACTAGCTTTGTGAATGTAGTGGAGGTGTATTATTCTTATGAGTTTAGTGGAGGTGTACTATTCTAGTGAATTTAGTTTAGATGCACTATTTTAGTTAGTTTAGTGGAGGTGAACTACTCTAGTGAGTTTAGTAGAGGTGTACTAGTCTCTTGAGCGTAGTGGAGGTGTACTATTCTAGTGAGTTTAGTGGAGGTGTACTATTCTAGTGAGTTTAGTTTAGATGCACTATTTTATTTAGTTTAGTGGAGGTGAACTAGTCTTGTGACGTAAGTGGAGGTGTACTAATCTAGTTAGTTTAGTGGACGTGTACTAATTTATTGAGTTATTGAAGGTGTAGTATTCTAATGAGTTTAGTGGAGGCTTAATAGTGTGGTGAATTTAGTGGAAATGTACTATTCTATTTAACTTAGTGGAGGTGTACTAGTCTAGTTAGCGTAATGGAGGAGTACTAGTATATTGATCTCAGTGGAGGTGTTCTATTCTAGTTAACTTAGTGAAGGTGTACTAGTCGAGTTAGCTTTGTCGAGATGTACTAGTCTAGTAAGTTTAGTGGAGGTGTAGTAGTCTAGTTATCATAATGGAGGTATACTAGTCTAGTGAGTTTAGTGTAGATGATTGATCTTTATTTCAAAAGGGTTAAGAATTGGGCACGCAGGCCCGTCTGACATTCTGCCCTTTATCATACATCTTTCACTCTATTCCAGACATTCTACAAATATGCTGTTCATATAACAAACATAACTAACATTGAAGCTGAGAGACATAAAATAAAATATAACATTTACGTTTCACTCTTAAACATTCACTCAGTACAGAAGTAACTACATACATTATAAATGACTATCTACTAAACAAAATTTTCGGGACTATACAGAAAACAATTAATTGTATTCGGTGTCTGTAAGAGCAGCTTAAGATAACTTTTAAGTTTTATAATTCATAGAGGCATGTAGTCGACATCAAATAGATACTGGGAAAGCTTGTAGTTGTAGGAAGGAGTATAATTTATATTTTTTATATAGGATAGGAGGATATTCCAAAGATGAGCAGCAGAATAACTAAAGCTTTTCTTGTAAAGATCAAGTCTAGGTTTTGGAAGACATATGTTGTTCAAGCGTTGGCTGCACTTTGGGCTAAATTTAAACAGGTTCCATAGATAAGGCGGAGCATGCTGTGAAAGAATCTGATGTACTAACTTGGCTTTGTTGAAGAGGAAACTGTTCTTAAGGGGTAGTATTTTGATACGTTTGTGATGATTAGTTGTTTGTGCTTGATCTTTGTCACTATGAGCTTTACTGCTAGATTTTGGAGAGAGCAAAGCCTCTTTGTATTTGACACTGAGCAACCATCCCAAACTGTTGAGCAATAGTCTAAATGTGTTTGTATATGAGCTATGTAGTATGTCTTCCTAGTGTCTTGATCTATGAAGTGCTTAATTTTAGCTAATTGGTATACTTTTTGTGCGATGAGTTTTGTTAGACATTGCACATGAGAGTTCCAGGTCAGATGTTGGTCAATAATAAGACCTAGTGTTTTGTGCTCGATAACGTTTTCTATCTGTGATGTTTCTGTACAGAGCCGAAGTGTTGTTTTTGTTGCGTTTTGTAGTTTCTGTCTTGTTGTTATGGGCATTGATTTTGTTTTATCGGTGTTTATAATCATGCCGAGGATTACAATGGACCCTTAACACAGTGCTGGAGGACCTTGACTTTGCGGACGACATTTGTCTATTATCAAGCAGTCACAAAGATATGCAAGATAAAATAAACAAGTTAACCCAGAATGCAAACAACATAGGACTAAAGATCAACGTAGGAAAGACAAAGTTAATGAAGCAAAATGTGAACAACAGAAATGTACTCAGAGTAGATAACAAGTTAGTGGAGGAGGTCAACGAATTTGTATACCTTGGCAGCAGAGTAGTAGAAAATGGAGACAGCACAGAGGACATCAACAGCAGACTTACTAAAGCAAACCAGGCTTTTGCAATGCTACAGAATATATGGAAATCAAATAAACTAAGCATAAATATGAAAATCAGGATATTTAAGAGTAATGTTCTAAGTGTACTACTCTATGGAAGTGAATGCTGGAAAATCACCAAAACCATAGAAAACAAGTTGAATTCTTTCCAGACTAAATGTTTACGTAGAATTAAAAAAATATTTTGGCCAATCATATCAAATGCCTTTTAAAAGTCGACAAAGATGGCACCACATAGTCTGTTGTCATTTATGTTTACTAACCAGTTTTCTGTCATTTTGGTAAGAGCTGTGTGGCAGGAATGATTGGGTCTAAAGCCTGACTGACTGTCTATGAGTAAATTGTTCTCTTGCATGTGTCGTAGAGTTATTTTGTGTATGTGTTTTTCGAGTGGTTTTGATAATGACGATAATATGGATATTGGTCTATAGTTGGTAAGATTGTTGGATGAGCCAGATTTAAAGCGAGGATACACCTTAGCAGTTTTAAAAGCCTCAGGGAAATAGCATTTTGCAATGCACTGGTTGTAAATATATGTTAGTGTATGTGAAATGACAGGTGCAGCATAACGTAAGATCTTATTACTAATATCATCAAGCCCAGCTGTATTGTTGTTTTTTAAGGTTAAGAGATAACTGTGAACTTCACTGACTGTTAAGAATGGAATGTGTAACTGTTTAAAATCAGTACATCTGCTGTCCAGGAATGTTTGTAGTTCATGTAAGATGTAATTTTTTAGTGAGTTAGTGGAAGTGCAGTAGTCTTGAGTTTAGTCGAGGCTTACTAGTCTAGAGGGGTTTGTAGAGATGTACTTGTCTATAGAGTTTAGTGGAGGTGTACTAGTTTAATGATTTTAGTGGAAGTGTACTAGTCCAGTGAATTTAGTGTATATATACTAGTCTAGTGTGTTTAGTGTAGATGTACTAGTTTAGTGAGTTTAGTTTAGATGTACTAGTCTAGTGAGTTAATTGTAGAGGTACTAGTTTAGTGACTATAGTGGAGGTGTACTGGTCTAGTGTGTTTATTGTAGATGTACTAGTCTAGTGAGTTAAGTGTAGAGGTACTAGCTTAGTGACTATAGTGGAGGTGTACTGGTCTAGTTGGTTTAGATTAAATGTACTAGTTTAGTGAGTTTAGTTTAGATATACTATTTTAGATAGTTTAGTATAGATATTCAGTATAGATGTGTGTTTAATGGAGATGTAGTAGACTAGTTAGTTTAGTGGAGGTGTACTATTCTAGTGAATTTAGTGGAGGTGTACTATTATTCTGAGATTAATAAAGGTGTACTGTTCTAGTGAATTTAGTGGAGATGTACTAGTCTTGTGTAGTTAGTGGATGTGTACTAGTCTAGTGATTTTTTGGGACATGAACTATTCTAGTCGAATGATTTTAGTGTAGGTGTACTAGTCTAGTATGTTTAGTGGAGAAATACTGGTATAGTGAATTTAATGAATGCATACTAGTTTAGTGCGTTTAGTGAAGGTGTACTAGTCTAGTATGTTTAGTGAAGGTGTACTAGTCTAGTATGTTTAGTAAAGGTGTACTAGTCTAGTATGTTTAGTAGAGGTGTACTAGTCTAGTATGTTTAGTAAAGGTGTACTAGTCTAGTGTGTTTAGTAAAGGTGTACTAGTCTAGTGTGTTTAGTAAAGGTGTACTAGTCCAGTATTTTTGGTGTAGATGTATTTTTATAGTTTGTGTAGTGTATATGTGCTAGTTAAGTGAATTTAGTCTAGATGTACTAGTCTACTGAGCTTAGTGGAGGCGTACTAGTCTTGAGATATTGAAGAAAGGCTGACTAGTAAAGAGGATTAAAGAGAAAAAACTTAAATATTGTGGACACATTAAACGTCATGATAACCTAGAGAAGACCGTCTTGGAAGGATAAATAATGGGAAAAAGAAAGAGAGGAAGACCAAGGCGAAGTTGGCTGCAAGACACCGTTGATGATCTGCAAATGGTTACGTCAGCAGCAGGCCATCTTGCTCACAACAGAGAGGCCTAAAGGAGTGTTGTTTTGGAGGCAAAGTTCCGCAAGGGACACGCAAATGAATGAATGAATACTAGTTAAATGAGTTTAGTTGAGGTGTACTAGTCTTGTGACATAAGTGGAGGTGTACTAATCTATCATATTAGTATAGATGTTCTAGTCTAGTGTGTTTAGTGTAGATGTGCTAGTTTAGTGAGTTTACTGTAGATGTATTGGTTTACTGAGTTTAGTGGAACTGTACTAGTCTAGTGAGCTTAATTGAGGTGTACTATTGTACTGAGTTTAGTGGAGGTGTACTAGTCTAGTTAGTTTAGTGTAACTGTAATAGTTTAGTGATGTTAGTGGAAGTGTACTAGTCTAGTATGTTCAGTGGAGGTATACTAGTATTGTGAATTTAATGGATGTAAACTAGTTTAGTGAGTCTAGTGGAGGTGTGCTAATCCAGAGATTTTAGTGTAGATGTTACTAGTCTAGTATGTTTAATGTAGATGTACTAGTTTTGGTGACTTTGTTGTAGATGTACTAGTTTATTGATTTTAGTGGAGGTGTCCTATTCTAGTGAGTTTAATGGAGGTTTACTATTCTAGCGAGGTTAGTGTAGGTGTACTAGTCTATCGAGCTAAGTGACGGTATACTAGTCTAGTGAGTTTAATGTAGATGTTCTAATTTAGTGAGTTTAGTGTAGGTGTACTAGTCTAATGAATTTTGTGTAGATGTACTAGTTTACTGACTTTAGTGGAGGCGGACTACTGTAGTTAGTTTAGTGAAGGTGTGCTAGTCTAGTGAGTCTATTGTAGATGTACTAGTTTACTGAGTTTAGTGAAGGTGTAATAGTATTGTAAGTTTAACTGAGGTGTACAATCGCGTGAGTTTAGTGTAGGTTTACTAGTTTAGTGAATTTATTGGAGGTGTGTTACTCTAGTAATTTTACATTAGGTGTACTAGTCTCGTGAGTTTAGTGCAGGTGAAAAAGCCTTGTGAGTCTAGTGCAGGTGTGCTATTCAAGTTATTTTAGTGTAGATGTACTATTATAGTGAGCTTAGTGAAGGTGTACTAGTCTTGTGAGTTTAGAGGGGTTGTATTATCCTAATGAGTTTAATGTAGGTGTACTATACTAGTAGGTTTAGTTGAGATGTACTATTCTAGTGCGTTTATTGGAGGTGTACAAGACTTTTTAGCTTAGTGGAGGTGTACTAGTCTTTTTAGTTTAGTGGAGGTGTACTAGTCTTTTTAGCTTAGTGGGGGTGTACTAGTCTTTTTAGCTTAGTGGAGGTGTACTAGTCTTTTTAGCTTAGTGGAGATGTACTAGTCTTTTTAGTTTAGTGGATGTGTACTAATCTGTTTAGCTTAGTGGAGGTGTACTAGTCTTTTTTGCTTACTGGAGGTGTACTAGTCTTTTTAGCTTAGTGAAGGTGTACTAGTCTTTTCAGCTTAGTGGAGATGTACTAATCTAGTGAGTTTAGTGTAGATGTACTAGTTTAGTGAGTTTAGTGTATATGTACTGGTTTATTGAGTTTAGTGGAGTTGTACTATTCTAGTGAATCTAGTGTAGGTGTGCTAGTTTATTGAGTTTAGTGTAGATGTACTATTCTAGTGAGTTTAGTGTAGATGTACTAGTTTAGTGAGTTTAGTGTAATGTACTGGTCTAGTGAGTTTAGTGTAGATGTACTAGCTTAGTGAGTTTAGTGTCGATGGACTAGTTTAGTGAGTTTAGTGGAAGCGTACTAGTTTAGTGAGTTTTGTGTAGATGTACTAGTTTAGTGAGTTTAGTATAAATGTACTAGTTTAGTGAGTTTAGTGTAGATGTACTAGTTTAGTGAGTTTAGTGTAGATGTACTAGTTTAGTGAGTTTAGTGTAGATGTACTAGTTTAGTGAGTTTAGTGTTGATGTACTAGTTTAGTGAGTTTAGTGTAGATGTACTAGTTTAGTGAGTTTAGTGGAAGCGTACTAGTTTAGTGAGTTTAGTGTAGATGTACTAGTTTAGTGAGTTTAGTGTAGATGTACTAGTGTAGTGAGTTTAGTGTAGATGTACTAGTTTAGTGAGTTTAGTGGAAGCGTACTACTGTAGTGAGTTTAGTGGACGTGTACTAGTTTAGTGAGTTTTGTATAGATGTACTAGTTTATTGAGTTTTGTGTAGATGTACTTGTTTAGTGAGTTTTGTGTAGATGTACTAGTTTATTGAGTTTTGTGTAGATGTACTAGTTTATTGAGTTTTGTTTAGATGTACTAGTTTATTGAGTTTTGTGTAGATGTACTAGTTTATTGAGTTTTGTGTAGATGTACTAGTTTAGTGAGTTTTGTTTAGATGTACTAATTTATTGAGTTTTGTGTAAATGTACTAGTTTAGTGAGTTTTGTGTAGATGTACTAGTTTATTGAGTTTTGTGTAGATGTACTAGTTTAGTGAGTTTTGTTTAGATGTACTAGTTTAGTGAGTTTTGTGTAGATGTACTAGTTGGGTTAGTTTAGTGTAGATGTACTAGTTTAGTGAGCTTAGTGGAGGTGTACTAATCTAGTGAGTTTAGTGTTGATGTACTAGTTTAGTGAGTTTAGTGTAGATGTACTAGTTTAGTGAGTTTAGTGGAAGCGTACTAGTTTAGTGAGTTTAGTGTAGATGTACTAGTTTAGTGAGTTTAGTGTAGATGTACTAGTGTAGTGAGTTTAGTGTAGATGTACTAGTTTAGTGAGTTTAGTGGAAGCGTACTACTGTAGTGAGTTTAGTGGACGTGTACTAGTTTAGTGAGTTTTGTATAGATGTACTAGTTTATTGAGTTTTGTGTAGATGTACTTGTTTAGTGAGTTTTGTGTAGATGTACTAGTTTATTGAGTTTTGTGTAGATGTACTAGTTTATTGAGTTTTGTTTAGATGTACTAGTTTATTGAGTTTTGTGTAGATGTACTAGTTTATTGAGTTTTGTGTAGATGTACTAGTTTAGTGAGTTTTGTTTAGATGTACTAATTTATTGAGTTTTGTGTTAATGTACTAGTTTAGTGAGTTTTGTGTAGATGTACTAGTTTATTGAGTTTTGTGTAGATGTACTAGTTTAGTGAGTTTTGTTTAGATGTACTAGTTTAGTGAGTTTTGTGTAGATGTACTAGTTGGGTTAGTTTAGTGTAGATGTACTAGTTTAGTGAGCTTAGTGGAGGTGTACTAATCTAGTGATTTCTACATGGTTTGTTTTTAGATCACTGAGTCAACAAAGACAGAGGTACCTCATTAATTTGTAATTAATATACCGGAGCAGGAACGTAGAGATAATGAATGACAGACCACAAGTTACATAATCTCTGATCCAAGTCCAGTAAAATAATTAAAAGTGCATATCACAGTGTGAGAAAATAGCATACACCACGAGTCACGTAACATGTATGGACAAATCATAAGGCCCGAATGTTCGGTAATTCAGAGCAGCGCCAGCCACTTCTGTGGTCCTCAACTTGCAGACGAGGTAAATCTGTCGGCCCCGCCCCACGAGGTGGAGCAGTCATGGAGATATCACACGTGATATATAGCAGACACTATGTCACAGTGTTCTCAGCTTTACGTTCGCCAGTTTAGCCAATGTAGAATAATAATGTACGAGTCCTAAAATGCTATATTGAACCTATCTTGTTATATGGAAGTGAATCATGGACAATAGGCAAGTCTGCACAAAAATCATTGGAAGCAGCAGAAATGTGGTTTATTAGAAGAATGTTGCGAATCCCCTGGACAGCAAAAAAAAAAAAAAAAAACTAATGAAGAATGTATGAGAAGAGCTGGAGAGACAAAAAAACCTTGTCAAAAAAGATAAGAGAGAGACAATGTACTTTCATAGGACATGCAATGAGAAGAGGGGGCATTGAAAATATTATAACAACAGGAAAAATAGAAGGAAGAAGATCAAGAGGAAGATCAAGAGAAATGATACTGGACAGTCTGACGGGATGGTGTGAGAGGAGATCACCAACTGAGCTGATGGCCTACATGAAGGATCGGATACTCTGGAGAAGCATAATAGCCAACGCCAGTCGGCACGGCACATGGTGATGATGATGATGAGAATAATTATACTATTTTTTTAAAAATCTACTTCTGGCACTTACTACTTTAAGTAATGTTAACGTGGAAATGAAGTAGAAAAAGTAACAAAACGCTTTTTTTCCTTTAATGTCAACAGAAAAACACAAGGATACAATATGTCTAGATGTTCTTGATGTAAACATCACATTTGTACCTTCGATGTACTCCGTGATCGATCTTCTAGTAAACGTCACATTTTTATACAAACTGCAACTCTAAAACATTCTCACTTCACTCTGGCTGGAGAATGTTGACTAATCAAGTAAAAATTCACAAACTCAACTTTAAGAAGTGAGCGCTGAATCTAAATCATCGGCAGGTTTGCAGTTTTGTGTGAGCTAGTTTGAGAACATCTCTTGCTAGAAATGAAAATGTTTCAAAGATGCTGGTTTATATTTACTTCAGTTAGTAACTTCCCATACATGGCAACCTCCACAGGTACCTCCACAGCTACCTCCACAGCTACCTCCACAGCTACCTCCACAGCTACCTCCACAGGTACCTCCACAGGTACCTCCACAGCTACCTCCACAGCTACCTCCACAGCTACCTCCACAGCTACCTCCACAGCTACCTCCACAGCTACCTCCACACCTACCTCCACAGCTACCTCCACAGCTACCTCCACAGCTACCTCCACAGCTACCTCCACAGCTACCTCCACAGCTACCTCCACAGCTACCTCCACACCTACCTCCACAGCTACCTCCACACCTACCTCCACAGCTACCCCCACAGCTACCTCCACAGCTACCTCCACAGCTACCTCCACAGCTACCTCCTTGCCGTTGATATCTGCTAGTCAGTTTAGCCAACTGTTAGCTAATCCTTGCAGAGTTATCTCTCTTCCGTAACAAAGAATTCATTGTAACATCTTCAGCATAAAGTTCTGATAAGACGTGTTGATATTTCTTTCTGTAATCAATCAACAGTGCCCTTAATGATGAACAGGAACTCGTAATTCTGTCTATAAGCTCAGCCTCATGTGCCAGGTGATAGGTCCTCGCACGTTAACTCAGCCTCATGCAGCAGGTCATAGGTCCTCACACGTAAACTCAGCCTCATGCAGCAGGTCATAGGTCCTCACTTATAAACCCAGCTCCATGTGTCAGTTCTTAGGTCCATACACAAAACCCAGCCTCATCTGCCTGATCATAGGTCCTCATAAGCAGACTTAGTCTCATGTGCCAGATCATAGATCCCCACACGTAAACATAGCCTCATATGCTAGGTCATATGTCCTGATTCGTAAACCCAGTCTCATATTCCAGCTCTTATGTCCTCACATGTAAACCCAGTCTCATGTGCCAGGTCACATGTTCTCAGTCTTAATCCAGTCGCATGTGCCAGGACACATGTTCTCACACGTAAACCCAATCGCATATGCCAGGTCACATGTTCTCACTCGTAAACAGAGTCTCGAGTGCCACGTCACATGTTCTCACATGTAAACCCAGTCTCATGTGCCAGGTCACCTGTTCTCACTCTTAAACCCAGTCTCATGTGCCAGGTCACCTGTTCTTACTCCTAAACCCAGTCTCATGTGCCAGGTCACCTGTTCTCACTCTTAAACCCAGTCTCATGTGCCAGGTCACCTGTTCTCACTCTTAAACCCAGTCTCATGTGCCAGTCACCTGTTCTCACTCTTAAACCCAGTCTCATGTGCCAGGTCACCTGTTCTCACTCTTAAACCCAGTCTCATGTGCCAGGTCACCTGTTCTCACTCTTAAACCCAGTCTCATGTGCCAGGTCACCTGTTCTCACTCTTAAACCCAGTCTCATGTGCCAGGTCACCTGTTCTCACTCTTAAACCCAGTCTCATGTGCCAGGTCACCTGTTCTCACTCTTAAACCCAGTCTCATGTGCCAGGTCACATGTTCTCACTCTTAAACCCAGTCTCATGTGCCAGGTCACCTGTTCACAGTCGTAAACCCAGTCTCGTGTGCCAGATTGTTCCAGTGTACGGGACATACAAACATTTTTAATGATGTCTCTTTTGTAACAGAGTGAACGCCCTTGTCTGGACTGCTCTGCATTTAATTTAATCTTCATGATGACTGGTTCGGCGAGTCTTTCAACCTCATCAAGGGATTTTATGCCTGTTAATTTGGCCTCTCTTAATAATGTCCTCTTCAGAGTTTCACGTGGTCTGCCTCTTTTTCTTCGGCCTGTTGTGTTCACTTGATAGCTTGTTTTGGGATTCTCTGATCATTTCTTCTCATCAAGTGACCAACATATGTCCATCTCCTTTTCCTGATCACCCATGAGACTGGTTGTTGTTCAGTCATCTGTCTTATCTCTGCATTGTTCTTGAATTCATTCCACTTGATGCCGAGTATTTCCCTTAGGCATTTGTTTTCAAAAGAGTCTAATTTCTTGTCTATTTCTTTAGTTGTTTTCCAGCTTTCGCATGCATAAATGAGGGTGGATATTACATTTGAATTGAATAGTCTTAACTTGGTTTTTGTGCTTATAACTTTTGAATTCCATATGTTCTCAAGATTCTTGAAGATTGATGCTGCTTTTACAATTCTGATCCTAACTTCCTTTCTAGTGTCACCATCCTGGTCTATGTAGCTGCCAAGGTATGCAAATTGATTGATTTCTTCAATATCTGTCCCTTCTATGTGTATTTTTTCAATTGTGATTGGGAGGAATTTTAATTATTTTTGTTTTGTCCTTGTTAATTTAAAGTCCTATTTTGCTAGCCAGCTATCTGTTTTTTCTTGCATGGAATTCACATTGTTACTGATAAGAGTTATGTCATCAGCAAAATCAAGGTCTTCTAGTTGGGTCCCATGTACCAAGTCAATACCTGTGTTACCTGTGCAGCATTTCTTTCATTATGATGTCTATTGTAATCCTAAAAAGTAAAGGAGACAGTATACATCCTTGTTTCAGTCTGGAACCATTCACTCATCCCTTCTTCTGTCTTGACTGCACAAACATATCCATTGTATAAGTCCTTAATGATATTGACAATTTTAGATGGTATTCCATATAGACATAAAATTCTCCATAATGAATCTCTGTGTATGCTATCAAATGCCTTTTTAAAATCTATGAAGTTCAGTATTAACGGTTTCTGCTTTTCAATATATTCTTCAAGTATTATTCTGAGAGTAAAGATCTGGTCGAAACAGCTTCTCCCTTTTCGAAATCATTCTTGTTCTTCTCTCATTGCAGTATCCACTATTGGTTGAAAAATTGGCGAACTACTCTGCGAGCCCTATGTGACGTTTAACGGCACGGGAAGGATATAAGATATAAGATAAGATGATTGGTTGTTTTGTCCAGCTGAGCTTTCTTCTCACCGATCTTATGGAGAAGATCATGAAATTTGGTAGAGAGTAGACGTGTTAGTCGGTTCATCTACATTTTTTAAAACTTTTGGTAGCGTAGCTTTTGACTAAACTTTCACAAAGACAAAGTAGACTAAACCTCCACGAAGCCAAAGTAGACTAAACCTCTATGAAGACAAAGTAGACTAAACCTCCACGAAGCCAAAGTAGACTAAACCTCTATGAAGACAAAGTAGACTAAACCTCTATGAAGACAAAGTAGACTAAACCTCCACGAAGCCAAAGTAGACTAAACCTCTATGAAGACAAAGTAGACTAAACCTCCACGAAGCCAAAGTAAACTAAACCTCTATGAAGACAAAGTAGACTAAACCTCCACGAAGCCAAAGTAGATTAAACCTCTATGAAGACACAGTAGACTAAACCTCCACGAAGACAAAGTATATTAAACTTCTATGAAGACAAAGTAGACTAAACCTCCTCGAAGCCAGAGTAAATTAAACCTCCAGGAATCAAAAGTAGATTAAACCTCTACGAAGACATAGTAGACAGGACCAGAGTAATAGAAATGATAGAAAACTACAAACTTACGTGAATAAACCTGTGAGGTTTTTAGCTGGAGGACTTGGAAACTCGTTATACAGGACACATGAACAACACAGACATAAACATACACATACAGACAGACCTACAGGCAGACATCCAGGTGGTAGGAGGAGTTTCTGAAGTCTGTAGACACATCGCACACGTGGCTGTGATAATTTGGCGATCTATGAACCAGTAGACAGATTTTAATTAAAGAAGAAGATATAATGAACATGGTGACCTGTGTCACGTGTTTTGTAGGTGGTCGACTATTGACGTGGTTCATGTCAGTTGTGGCAGATTGACAGTTAAAGTTGATGGTGTGTCTTTCAGTGTGGTTATCATATGGTGTGTCTTTCAGCGTGGTTATCATATGGTGTGTCTTTCAGCGTGGTTATCATATGGTGTGTCTCTCAGCGTGGTTATCATATGTATGGTAGCAGCCCACAGACATGCAACAGAAAAGTGGACAGCATATACTTCTCGACTGTCTTACTTTGGAGGTCAACATACAACTGAAGCCTGTATATAGTGTGACAAACAACATATACCTGAAGTCTGTGTCTAGAGTGACAGACAAGATATATTTGAAGTCTGTGTGCAGTATAATCTATCATTATAAGTGTTGATGTGAAATTTGTATATATATATATATATACAAATTTCACATCAACACTTATATATATATATATACAGAGACGTGTCACAGCTAACACTATATATAAACATGTCACATTTGAGACTAGACATGTCATATCTGACACTATATCTAGATATGCCACATCTGAGGCTATATCTAGACATGTCACATCTGACATTATATATATATATATATATATATATATGTGTGTGTGTGTGTTTGTTACATCTGACATTATATATAGGCTTGTCACATCTGACAAACTGACTGTGGAACAGAATTTAATAAAACACTGGTGTCGACCTAAAACTGTGGTCAGAGTTTGAAGGAAAAAGAAACTGATGACTGTTCCCGTGTTAATGTCCCCTCCTGGATTTCCTCAGATAAGACTCAGGTAAGAAACATATACGTACACTTGAAAAGAGGCTACAAATTTGAGCTGACTCCAAATTGGTTTTGTATGTTAGTCAGCTAACAGTCTGAAACTATTAACACCTCCACAGTCTGGAACTATTAACACCTCCACAGTCTGGAACTATTAACACCTCCACAGTCTGGAACTATTAACACTTGCACAGTCTGGAACTATTAACACCTGCACAGTCTGAAACTATTAACACCTGCACGAAGCCAAAGTAGATTAAACCTCTACGAAGACATAGTAGACAGGACCAGAGTAATAGAAATGATAGAAAACTACAAACTTACGTGAATAAACCTGTGAGGTTTTTAGCTGGAGGACTTGGAAACTCGTTATACAGGACACATGAACAACACAGACATAAACATACACATACAGACAGACCTACAGGCAGACATCCAGGTGGTAGGAGGAGTTTCTGAAGTCTGTAGACACATCGCACACGTGGCTGTGATAATTTGGCGATCTATGAACCAGTAGACAGATTTTAATTAAAGAAGAAGATATAATGAACATGGTGACCTGTGTCACGTGTTTTGTAGGTGGTCGACTATTGACGTGGTTCATGTCAGTTGTGGCAGATTGACAGTTAAAGTTGATGGTGTGTCTTTCAGTGTGGTTATCATATGGTGTGTCTTTCAGCGTGGTTATCATATGGTGTGTCTTTCAGCGTGGTTATCATATGGTGTGTCTCTCAGCGTGGTTATCATATGTATGGTAGCAGCCCACAGACATGCAACAGAAAAGTGGACAGCATATACTTCTCGACTGTCTTACTTTGGAGGTCAACATACAACTGAAGCCTGTATATAGTGTGACAAACAACATATACCTGAAGTCTGTGTCTAGAGTGACAGACAAGATATATTTGAAGTCTGTGTGCAGTATAATCTATCATTATAAGTGTTGATGTGAAATTTGTATATATATATATATATATTCAAATTTCACATCAACACTTATATATATATATATATTCAGAGACGTGTCACAGCTAACACTATATAAACATGTCACATTTGAGACTAGACATGTCATATCTGACACTATATCTAGATATGCCACATCTGAGGCTATATCTAGACATGTCACATCTGACATTATATATATATAAATATGTGTGTGTGTGTGTTTGTTACATCTGACATTATATATAGGCTTGTCACATCTGACAAACTTACTGTGGAACAGAATTTAATAAAACACTGGTGTCGACCTAAAACTGTGGTCAGAGTTTGAAGGAAAAAGAAACTGATGACTGTTCCCGTGTTAATGTCCCCTCCTGGATTTCCTCAGATAAGACTCAGGTAAGAAACATATACGTACACTTGAAAAGAGGCTACAAATTTGAGCTGACTCCAAATTGGTTTTGTATGTTAGTCAGCTAACAGTCTGGAACTATTAACACCTCCACAGTCTGGAACTATTAACACCTCCACAGTCTGGAACTATTAACACCTGCACAGTCTGGAACTATTAACACTTGCACAGTCTGGAACTATTAACACCTGCACAGTCTGAAACTATTAACACCTGCACAGTCTGGAACTATTAACACCTGCACAGTCTGAAACTATTAACACCTGCACCAAGTTTGAGCGGAAATAAATGTTCTTTGTTCTTGTTGAACAAGCCTCCAGCCACTGATCCTGTGTTGAACAAGCCTCCAGCCACTGATCCTGTGTTGAACAAGCCTCCAGCCACTGATCCTGTGTTGAACAAGCCTCCAGCCACTGATCCTGTGAGCCCTGGTGTTAACATGTCAACCTTGTTACGTTCATGTATGCTGCGTTACGTGCGAAGAATAATTTAACTGCCAACCCATTTCTGGTGGAGTTTCATAAATAATTTGATCAGCAAAGTGGCGCAGGGAAACATGGGGTAGGGGGTTAACCCTTGCTTTTTACCTGTATTCTGGGACACTTTCTGTACTCCCACCAAGTAGTACACAGACAGTGCATACATTATAGTATCATTACCACATAGGCAAGACAGACTTACCAAACCACGAACTGTAGGAAAACAAGACATTTTTTCTGAATTGTTGTGTATGTGTCTGCCATTTCTGAATTTTTGTGTATGTGTCTGCCATTTCTGAATTGTTGTGTACGTGTCTGCCATTTCTGAATTGTTCTGTATATGTCTGCCAGTTATGAATTGTTATATATGTGTCTGCCATTTCTGAATTGTTGTGTATGTGTCTGAGATTTCTGAATTGTTGTGTATTTGTCTGCTATTTCTGAATTGTTGTGTGTATGTCTGCCATTCATCTCACTCAGGCTAGCTCCAGTTACAGGTCTACATATTTGTTAGTGTTCGCCAGAATCGATGCAATTATAATAGCAATGAGCGAATCTACAACAACAAAATAGATACAAACATAACAGCAATGAGTGATGCTACAACAACAGAATAGATACAAACATAACAGCAATGAGTGAAGCTACAACAACAAAATAGATACAAACATAACAGCAATGAGTGATGCTACAACAACAAAATAGATACAAACATAACAGCAATGAGTGAAGCTACAACAACAAAATAGATACAAACATCACAGCAATGAGTGAAGCTACAACAACAAAATAGATACAAACATAACAGCAATGAGTGATGCTACAACAACAAAATAGATACAAACATAACAGCAATGAGTGAAGCTACAACAACAAAATAGATACAAACATAACAGCAATGAGTGAAGCTACAACAACAGAATAGATAAAAACATAATCAGCAACGAGTGAAACTACAACAACAGAAAAGATAAAATCATAAACAGCAATGAGTGGAACTACAACAAGAGAATAGATACAAACATATGCAGCAGTGAGCTAAACAGTAATAACAGAGGAAACTATAATATAAACAGCAATGAACGAAGCTCTAACAAAAGACGCCACATAAATAAACAGCAATCAGTGAGGTGGTAACAGTAGAAGAAGAGACACTATTATAAACAGAATTGAGTGAAGCGGTAACAACAGAAGAGACACTAGTATAAACAGCAATAATAAGTCGATGACAACAGAAGAGACAATAGTATAAACAGCAATAAATGAAGCGGCTACAACAGAAGAGACACTACTATAAACAGGAATAATTGAAGCGGTAATAATGGAAAAGACACTAGTATAAACAGCAATAATTGAAGCAGTAACAACAGAAGGGACACTAGTATAAACAGCAATAATTGAAGCAGTAACAATGGAAAAGACACTAATATAAACAGCAATAATTGAAGCGGCAATACTAGAAGAGACACTAGTATAAATAGCAATAATTGAAGCGGTAACAACAGAAGAGACACTAGTATAAACAGCAATAATGAGGCGATGACAACAGAAGAGACACTAGTATAAACAGCACTAACTGAAGCGGCAACAACAGAAGAGACACTAGTATAAACAGCAATAATGAGGCGATGACAACAGAAGAGACACTAAGATAAACAGCAATAATTGAAGTGATGACAAAAAAAGAGACACTAAGATAAACAGCAATAATTGAAGCGGCAACAACAGAAGAGACACTAGTATAAACAGCAGTAATGAAGCGATGACAACAGAAGAGACACTTGTATAAACAGCAGTAATGAAGCGATGACAACAGAAGAGACACTTGTATAAACAGCAGTAATGAAGCGATGGCAACAGAAGAGACACTTGTATAAACAGCAGTAATGAAGCGATGACAACATAGGAGACATTAAGATAAACAGCAATAATGAAGCGATGACAACAGAAGAGACATTAAGATAAACAGCAATAATGAAGCGATGACAACAGAAGAGACTTTAAGATAAACAGCAATATTGAAGCGATGACAACAGAAGAGACATTAAGATAAACAGCAATATTGAAGTAATGACAACAGAAGAGACATTAAGATAAACAGCAATATTGAAGTAATGACAACAGAAGAGACATTAAGATAAACAGCAATATTGAAGTAATGACAACGGAAGAGACATTAAGATAAACAGCGATATTGAAGTATTGACAACGGAAGAGACATTAAGATAAACAGCAATGAGTGAAACGGTAACAGAAGCAACAACAAAATGTTATTCTGTTTACCTGAAACATAAGATGGATGTATGTTGTACTCTTACTTATAAACCTAAAAGAAATAAAGGAAAGAATGAAAGAAGAAAAGAAACAGCATAAAGCGACAAATAAACGAAACCAACATTTAGGAAATATAAACCTTTGTAGAAAACGCTATCAAAGCAAAAAAAGACAAAATAACATATAAGCACACATACGACACCCAGAGAAAAAGACAAAATAACATATAAGCACACATACGACACCCAGAGAAAAAGACAAAATAACATATAAACACACATACGACACCCAGAGAAAAAGACAAAATAACATATAAACACACATACGACACCCAGAGAAAAAGACAAAATAACATATAAGCACACATACGACACCCAGAGAAAAAGACAAAATAACATATAAGCACACATACGACACCCAGAGAAAAAGACAAAATAACATATAAGCACACATACGAAACCCAGAGAAAAAGACAAAATAACATATAAGCACACATACGGCACCCAGAGAAAAAGACAAAATAACATATAAACACACATACGACACCCAGAGAAAAAGACAAAATAACATATAAGCACACATACGACACCCAGAGAAAAAGACAAAATAACAGATTAACACACATAAAACACCCACAAGAAAGGACATATGTAAATATATATGAAAGAATGAACATACTTTATTTTCAAAGGGTTAAGAATTGGGCACGCAGGCCCGTCTGACATTCTGCCCTTCATCACACAGCTTTCACTCAGTCACAATCATTCAGCATTTGTTAATGAGCATAATAATCATGAATAAGATAGATAGAGGTGTATGGTGCAGTTTTACAAAGTGAGCAAGGTGAGAATAACGTTTTTTCTCACCTTGCTCACTTCCTCCCTCACTTTGTAAAACTGCACCATACACCTCTATCTACCTTATTTATATTAACCAGTTTTACTGCAGTCGCCATCCCTTTTATCTAATAATCATGAAGACACAATTAAATGATTACATAAATAAATAATAAACTTATCTCTTGTCCATACAATCCACATCATGGTTTATGTAACTACATGAAATAAACGTAATTACACTCTCCTTTCATACAATACTAACAAATTTACTTTTAAAAAGCAGTATTTAAAAAATGCAATAATTAAGCCATACTTTATACTAATTTAGACTTTCACACACACACACACACAAACACACACACACGCACGCACGCACGCACCCACACACATATATACCTGCTTATACTTTTCAATTATGCAAGAACATGGAGATACATATATTCACAAATGACAGTAAACACCACAAATATACAAACGCATATACACATATACTTATATACATGCCTATGTATACACATAAACGTATGCTGTCACATATGTACATACGCAGACACACATTTATATGCATATTCACACACATACATCTATATATATAGTACAGATACGTATACAATACATATACATATACATACATATATACATACACTATACATGCATACACGTGTAGACATACACATAAACATTCACATATATCCAAATACATACATTAACATATTCATCCTTGTACACACACACACACAGCTCACTTACTGAGACACGATCACAGGGTTCAAGTATCCCAGCAGCCTTTCAGACACACACACCCACACCCGCTTTCACACCTACACACACCCACATTCACATTCACACACACACCCACAGTCACAAACACATACACTCACATACACACACCCACATGTACATTTATTTCACAAACCGAAAAAAGAAACACGTTTTAGACCTCTGACAGTAAACTGCCCTGCTCTTATCACCAGATCCTACCATATGTTTCACAATAAACTGCCCTACTCTGTTCATCAGATCCTATCAAACATATGACAATAAACTGTCTGGCTCTGATCATCAGCTCCTACCATACTTTTAGCCAATCAGCATCTCCTGTGACGTGTTTTCTGGGCCTGAAGTTAATGGCGGATGTTAGGTACGAGGTCGATATCTCGTCGTTTGGCTCTGAACTTGTACAGAGTTCGGATCACTTGCGAAGCTGACGGCTGTTTAATCGTCGCGCAAAATGCAGATGAGTGTTGAGCAGCAATAAAGTTTTGTGTTAAACTTGAAAAATCCGTGACGGAGACGCTTGTTATAATACAGAAAGCCTACGGGAAGGATGCTTTATCCAAACCACAAGAGTTTCGGTGGCACAAGGCGTTCAACAAAGGAAGAGAGAGCGTGGAGGATGAATAATGCACAGAACGCCTATTAAGTCTCACATTTCCGACAGTGCTGATAAGCTGAAAGCGGTTTTGGATTCTGACCGACGTCTGAGTCTTAGATTAATAGCAGATCAAGTGGGACTTCCAAAATTCATTGTGCATGAAATCGTCACGGAAGAAGTGCACATGCGGAAAATTTGTGCCAAATCGGTTCCTACGGCTTTGAACGACGAAGAGAAGAAAAACCATGTGCCGATTTCTCGTGAGCTTTTGGACCGTGTGAGGAGTTAACCTGGTTTTTGGAGAAGTTATAACCGGTGATGAAACGTGGATCTTTGAGAACGATCTGGAGATGAAAAAAACAGAGCTCTGAGTAGCACACTACCGAGTCTCCTAGACCAAAGGAGGCTCGATTGTTGAGAACAGAGTCGCGCGCGTCCGCCAGGAGATTATCAACAGCTGGATTCTTCGCCACGGTATTGCGCCAAGCCATGGGTCGCTGCTAGTGAGAGAGTATCTGGCGAAACAAACCGTGGCAACGCTGTGTCAATCTCCCTATATCCAAGAATTGGCCGCGGATGACTTCGTTTTGTTTCCTCGGCACAAATCCCGCTTAAAAGGCCATCATTTTGAGACCGTTAATGAGGTGCAAGCTGGCGTAACGAGTGCTTTGAAGGAAATCCCTGTTCAAGACTTCCAGGCGAGCTACGACGTGTGGCAGAACCGCTGGCAACGGTGTATTGACGCTCAAGGGTGTTATTTCGAGGAATTTTAAGTGTGTGTAAGCATATCTTCAACAAACTGAATTTTATAGAATCAGTCTCATTACTTCCCGGAGAAGCATATATATATATATATATATATATATATATATATAAATGTATATATGTATATGTATATATATAGATGTATATGTATGTATATGTGTGCATGTATTTGTACATTTGTAGTATGTACTTGCATTTGTGTGTGAATATATGTATCTGGATGTACTTGATGTATGACAAGTATATTACAAGTATAGTTATATATATATATATATATATATATATATATATATATATATATATATACATATATATATATACCGTAAAAGTCTAAAGTAGTTCAAAGTATGCCTTCAGTGTTGTATTTTGTTTTTGGTACTGCTTTTCTATAAATTTGTTATTCTATTCGAAAAAAGAAACGCAACACTACTATAGTCGTAATTGACACCAAATTTCAAACTTGTATCAAAAGTTTATTTTATGGAATTAATGTTTCAATCTTGGCATGAAGAAACTTTAAAACTTTAACAGTGAAATGAAGTTCATTAAATTTGGTTTGGACTTTTATTCTTTGCCTCCGTTTCAGTAAGGTGTATGGGCTCCTCTGGCTTGTATCAGAGAACGACACCTCCTTGACATGGATCCGATTAGCCGTTGGATCTGTTGTTGTGGGATGGCTTCCTACTCTTCCCGCGTTGGAAGAATTGACCGGGTGCAAATTAAAGGACGCCTGAATGCCTAACGATACGTCGCTGAAATTCTTCATCATCAGGTCTTTCCACATCTGACTGCACCAGGATCGATTTTTCAGCAGGATAACGCTCAACCTCTTGTGGCACAACTCACCACCCAGTCCCTCGCTGACAACAACGTCCAAACCATTCCGTGGCCATCTTTGTCATCAGACATGAACCAAATAGAACACTTACGGGATGAACTCAACAGAAAAGTCCGCGAGCGAGACGACGTGGTGCCAGTACACCTCCACCACCATGTGGAGGAGCCTCATCTACGCATTCTGGGCGTAGCGCTCGTGAACTCTGCAATAAGCTCTTCTCCGTCTATCGTGTCGCTGTAGCACAAATAGTGATTCATCACTAAACCAAACCATTCTCAAATCATTTGCAACCGTCCATTGATGGTTTGCCCACTGATGTCGGTTCTAGCGATGCCTGTCCGTAAGAAAGGATCTCTATAGGGTCTTCTAGCCAAAGACCAGCGTTATGCAGCCGGTTCCTGATCATTTGATCTGAAATTCGACGAGCTGCTGTCATTGACTGGAATGTTAGGACGTAGATGCAAATCAATTCTTGAGGTGATGCAGCCGTATGAAGCGGTCTTCGGCAGGAGTTGTGACTATGGGTCTACAACTGCACTGCCGGTCTACAACTAAGCCAGTTTCTTGAAATCGTCTCAAAAGGCGACTAATGGTGCTTTTAACAACATTAAATTGTCTTGTCACTACACTTTGTGACTGTACAATCTGTAAACATCCAATGATGATGAGTCGTTGTTCTGTAGTGAGATGAGCCATACTTGCGCACTGAATTTTCAAATGAATTGATTTCAGGAATGTCAATCTTTTATAGGCATTCAATAACATGGTCTGTGAGTTTTGTGTTCAGTAAGTTTCACGGGATTCTCATGAACCTGTCATGAGTTATTGCCAAAAATGCTGTTTTAACTAGTGTCGCTTTTCTGTTCTCATGAATCATCTTCTGAATACAGTTCAGGTCAGCACGTGAAGCTGATGTCCAAGTGAACGTTTCAGGCAGTTTGCCCTTGTCTGATCAGCAACCTACAGTTTAAATCGCAACATCGTATTTCTTGCGTTTCGTTTTTTTGTTTTTTTGTTTGAACAATATAATTTTGAATGAAAGTAAGAATGTAAGTTTATTTCATGTAGTTGCATAAATCAAAATATGGAGTGTACGGACAAGAGATAGTTTATTATTTATTTACGTATCCATCTGATCCATCTGTCGCTATTCAAAAAGTAAAACAACTATAGAATCCTATGGAGAGGAACAGGCAGAACTACAAAAATAAAATCTTTAAGGGCATATGTCTTTCCCATGGCAACATATGCCTGTGAGACCTGGACACTTAACAAAACAGCTGAGAAACACATACATGCCTTTGAATGTAAATGCTACAGAAGATGTCTTCAAATATCATGGACACAAAAAAAAAAACCAAATATATCCATACTACAAAAACTTAATATTGAAGAAGGCTGGCTAGTAACGTGGAATAAACAGAGAAAACTTAAATATTTTGGACACATTAAACGTCATGATAATTTAGAGAAGACCGTATTGGAAGGGTACATAATGGGAAAAAGAAAGAGAGGAAGATCAAGGCGAAGATGGCTGCAGGACATCTTTGGAAAGAAAAGTAAGGTACAAACGTATGGTTCCCACTGACGTTGAGACTCACGGAGGCCACATGTCGCCTTATGTATAGATGAGTAAGCCAAACTTTAAGAAGGAAAAACAGATGAAGAAGAAGAAGAAGAAATATGCCTGATGATCAAATAGACGGCTCAGACTTAGCCCATATGTGTAGCGTCACACAGCTAAAAATAGCTATAACAGTCAAAGTCTTTGGCGACGTCTCCGGCTGAACCTTGTACACAAATATTTCTATCACAGACTACCTTGTTGTAACTTGTACACAAATATTTCTGTCCCGAGCTACCTTGTTGTAACTTGTACACAAATATTTCTGTCACAGACTACCTTGTTGTAACTTGTACACAAATATTTCTGTCACAGACTACCTTGTTGTAACTTGTACACAAATATTTCTGTCCCGAGCTACCTTGTTGTAACTTGTACACAAATATTTCTGTCCCGAGCTACCTTGTTGTAACTTGTACACAAATATTTCTGTCACAGACTACCTTGTTGTAACTTGTACACAAATATTTCTGTCCCGAGCTACCTTGCTGTAACTTGTACACAAATATTTCTGTCACAGACTACCTTGTTGTAACTTGTACACAAATATTTCTGTCCCGAGCTACCTTGTTGTAACTTGTACACAAATATTTCTGTCACAGACTACCTTGCTGTAACTTGTACACAAATATTTCTGTCACAGACTACCTTGTTGTAACTTGTACACAAATATTTCTGTCCCGAGCTACCTTGTTGTAACTTGTACACAAATATTTCTGTCACAGACTACCTTGCTGTAACTTGTACACAAATATTTCTGTCACAGACTACCTTGTTGTAACTTGTACACAAATACTTCTGTCCCGAGCTACCTTGTAATTAGCTTTTCTGTTTTCATACACCCAGGAAGCTTTGCGCCCCTGGAATGATGCACCGGCTGATATCACTCTCCTCTCCCTCTTTCCTCCCTCAACAGTTAGAGAAAACAGTTTTTTAGATTTAGACCTTGAAAAAATCGTAGACAAATCACTTTTGTAAGACGTCAGAGACAGAAAAATCACAAGAGAATTACATGGGATTTCGAACCGTCTAGCCATTAGATAACAGCACATTAACGAACTGCACTAACTCAAACCTAAAAAAGAGTGTTTGTAAGCGTTGTCATTAGTACCTGTTCAGTTGACACGAGGGATCGTGCCACCCGGAAAGAAACGAGGTGATGGAACAAAAATTCCGTAGCTTAGATTCCGTCACTCTAGAAGATATCAACTTTGGACAAACATAAACACGGTCTCCTGCCATATCTGGAACATACTTGAACAAGAATAACAACCGAACGAATACTTATTACATGAAGTTAGTTTTAGGTATAGTTTCATGAACAATTTTTTTATAAATAGGAAACAACGAGTTTTTCGTATGAGTAAAGTAAGAGAAAACAGTTTTGTAGGTTTAGACCTTGAAAAAATTGTAGACAAAGCTCTTTAATGAGACGTGAGAAAAAGAAAAATCACAAGAGAAATACCTCGGATTTGAACCACTGCCTTTTTTAGGACGAGCAGCCATTTAGCCCTCAAAACCCTGCCCTTCGTCATCGCGCCAGATTTAAATGACAATTTTACTGCTGGTTTAAATGATGACAATTTTACTGCTGGTTTAAATGATGACAATTTTACTGCTGGTTTAAATGATGACAATTTTAATGGTGATTTAAATGATGACAATTTTACTGCTAATTTAAATATGGCAATTTTACTGCTGATTTAAACGATGACAATTTTACTGCTGATTTAAATGATGAATATTTTACTGCTGATTTAAATATGACAATTTTCCTGCTGATTTAAATGATGACAGTTTTACTGCTGATGTAAATGATGACAGTTTTACTGCTGATTTAAATGATGACAATTTTAATGGTGATTTAAATGTTGACAATTTTACTGCTGGTTTAAATGATGACAGTTTTACTGGCGATTTAAATGATGACAATTTTACTGCTGATTTAAATGATGACAATTTTAATGGTGATTTAAATGTTGACAGTTTTACTGCTGGTTTAAATGATGACAGTTTTACTGCTGATTTAATGATGGCAATTTTTCTGCTGATTTAAATGATGACAATTTTACTGCTGATTTAAATGATGACAATTTTACTGCTGGTTTAATTGGTGACAATTTTACTGCTAGTTTAAATGATGAAAATTTTACTGCTGATTTAAATGACGACACGTTTACTGCTGATTTAAATGATGACAATTTTACTGCTGATTTAAATGATGATAGTTTTACTGCTGATTTAAATGATGACAATTTTACTGCTGATTTAAATGTTGACAATTTTACTGCTGATTTAAATGATGAAAATGTTACTGCTGATTTAAATGATGACAATTTTACTGCTGATTTAAATGATGACAGTTAGCACTCGTTAACTTCATGATTACCGAATACAAGCTGTCGACTTCTGACAGACAATTTAGTCTGTATAAGTAGGTCTTCTCTCAACTGATGTACAAGAGTCATGCTATCACTGCACACATAGACAGACAGACAGGTAGTCTTTTAGACTGCTCTGCTATTCTTTATCATGACATAATCTGGTTTTTTTGTGTCTCCTGGACTTTTACTTGCATTTCATTTCATCTTATGCGCTGGAAAAAAATGTGCTGCATACTACGAGATTTTTTTTTTTTTTGGAGGGAGAAAAGAATTGTATTTTCAGAATCCACAGAAGCTAGAGAAATGACTAGATAAGATAAACAACACAAATCAAGAACTGGGCTATAGATAAACAACACAAATCAAGAACTGGGCTATAGATAACTATTAAAAACAAGCAAGATAAAACTGTTAAACGGGAAAGATAAAAGGTCACAGATGTACAAGGTCCGACAATTAAATAATAAGATTGCTTTTATTATGGCCAAGACAAACATGCCATCTATGAAGCAAACAATGGAATCCAAAGAGGCAACCTTAATATGTGTTCTGGCAACTTTTCATCTCCGCCTTATAAGCAGACGACAAACAAGCCGCCATTTTGTTGACCTACAGAACTGTTGCCCTGATTAGTCATGCCAGTAAAATTCTGTTAAAAATCATAATGGGTAGACTTCGAAAGAAAATAGAAGAAGAAGTCAATATGGTCCAAGCTGGTTTCAGGCAAGGAAGAGGATCAAGAGATCATATATTCAATCTAAGATTAATAATAGAGAAATGCAGAGAGTTTAATGTGAATCTATATTTATCCTTTATAGACTACTCAAAGGCATTTGATTGTGTACAACACCAGAAACTTTGGGAAATAATGGAAAAAATGGGATTTCCAACACATTTGATACAATTAACATCACTGCTGTATCTAGACCAACAAGCAGCAGTAAGAATAAATGGTGAAACAACAAGTTGGTTTGACATAAAACAAGGGGTCCGTCAGGGGTGCATATTGTCACCCTACTTATTTAACTTGTATACTGAAAATATAATGAGGAATGTTAGAGAAGATGTAGACAAAGAATATTACGATGCCATAACAATTGGAGGTTATGAAATACCAGAGATTAGATATGCTGATGACACAGTATTGCTGTCCACAACACAAAAAGGAATGGAAAAACTAATTATGTCAGTCCGCAAGAACAGCGAAGAGCAGAACCTCTATCTTAATGCAAAGAAAACTAAATTGATGACAACTGACAAAACAAACAAGGCAACTGAAATATGTATCAATGAGGAAAAACTGGAAGAAGTGGAGAGTTTTGAATATCTTCGATCACTACTAACTAATAATGGAGATACAATGAGGGAAATTAAAAGGAGGACATCTATCGCTCTTCAGAAAGTAAAACAAATAAAGAATCTGTGGAGAGGAGCAGACAGAACTACAAAAATAAGATTTTTAAGGGCATGCATCTTTCCCATCGCAACATATGCCTGTGAGACCTGGACACTTAACAAAACAGCTGAGAAACACATACATGCCTTTGAACGTAAATGCTACAGAGGAGTTCTCCAAATATCGTGGACACAAAAAAGAACAAATATATCTATACTACAAGAGCTTAATATTGAAGAAGGCTGGCTAGTGAAGAGGATTAAAGAGAGAAAACTGAAATATTTTGGACACATTAAACGTCATGATAATTTAGAGAAGACCGTATTGGAAGGATACATAATGGGAAAAAGAAAAAGAGGAAGACCAAGACGAAGATGGTTGCAAGACATCGTTGACGATCTGGAAATGGATGCAATAGCAGCAGGCCATCTTGCTCACAACCGAGAGGCCTACAGGAGTGCTGTTTGGGAGGCAAAGTTCCGCAAGGGACATGCAAATGAATGAATGAGTTAGGGGTGCATTGTTACATAATCAGCATGGAGCAAAAAGCTAACATTAAATTCTGTTTAAAACTAGGAAAAAGTGCCATTGTGAAATTTTAATTGATGCGATAAGTTTATGGGGATAATTGTTTATTTTGTGTACAGATACTCGGGTGGTATTCACGATTCAAATGTAGTTTAGAAACGATTACAAATGCAACAAGACATGGTCGCCCAATTTATGTTCGTAATGAGGAACTCATTGCAAACGTCAGAGAACGAATATAAGAAGATCGTTGTTTGACTGTGAGTATGATGGTAGATGAATTTGGTGTTAACCAAGAGACATTTCCTAAAATTTTAGCGGAAGATTTTGACAAGAAAAAAGTTGGTGGTTTGTACCACATTCGTTGTCTGATTACCAAAAACATCAGCGTGTTTAGTACGCAAAAGACATCATCAAAACATGTTGCAGAAATAAAAATTTCTTAAATTTGATTGTTGCAGAAGATGACACATGGATTTTCCGCTATGATCCCACAACTAAAGGCCAAAGTGCCCAGTGGAAGTCATCATTATCACCACAAGGCAAAAAATAATGTCGTCTTCAAAATTTGAAAGTGAAGACAATGTTGGTGTTCTTCTACGACAGCAAAGGAGCTATTCATAAAGAATGTATTCCAGAGGAACAGAATGTCACTGCCAAAGTTTATTTAAATATTTTGAAACGCCTACTGAAAAGTATTCTCCTTGTCCGACTCGAGTATTCAACACCTGGCAGTTTTTTCCTCCTTCAAGATAATGCACCGGCTCACTGGGCAGTAGTTGTACAGGAATTTTTGGCCCAAAAACAAGTGTATGTTCTCAACCATCCACCCTATTCCCCAGATTTTTCTACTGCGATTATTTTCTATTTCCCAAATTAAAATTACCATTGAAAGGACGCTTCTTTGACGATACTGATGACATACAAAGGGCCGTAACATCGAGTTTAGGGGCCATACCAACAGAAGATCTGCAGAGTTCGTTCCAGTATTTGTTAGATCGTGCCACTCGCTGTATAAATGCACAAGGGGCTTACTTTGAATAATATACAGGATATATCTTCAACTGTTGTTTATTTAATTTTTTATGTATAATTAGTCTCATTACTTAATTGTCGGACCTTGTATATAAACAACATAACAATCTGAAAAAACTGGCAAGCTGTAATTGACTATGTACTACCAGAGGATGGGAGATAGGAGACAGAAAATAGGCAAGAATAGAAATGGCAAGACACACATTCAACACACTGAAGAAAATAATGTCACCCAGGAATCTGTCCATAACAACAACAAAAAATCAGATTTATGAAATTATTTATGAATTATCTACACAGAGAGCAGATACCTGGACACTAACACCTCGGAGAGTTGGACAAGTGCTAATGAAATGTAGATCTGCAGAAAAGAAGGTCATATACCAAGGAGAATGAAAAGAACTTCACTGAGTACGTCATTGATGGCTTTAGTATACGGTAACATATGGGACAACAGTGAGTGTGTGGAAGTACTCATGGTAACAGATGGGACAACAGTGAGTGCGTGGGAGTACTCATGGTAACAGATGGGACAACAGTAAGTGTGTGGAAGTACTCATGGTAACAGATGGGACAACAGTGAGTGTGTGGAAGTACTCATGGTAACAGATGGGACAACAGTGAGTGTGTTTAAGTACTCATGGTAACAGATGGGACAACAGTGAGTGTGTGGAAGTACTCATGGTAACAGATGGGACAACAGTGCGTGCGTGGAAGTACTCATGGTAACAGATGGGACAACAGTGAGTGTGTGGAAATACTCATGGTAACAGATGGGACAACAGTGTGCGTGGAAGTACTCATAGTAACAGATGGGACAACAGTGAGTGTGTGGAAGTACTCATAGTAACATATAGGACAACAGTGTGCGTGGAAGTACTCATGGTAAGAGATGGGACAACAGTGGGTGTGTGGAAGTACTCATGGTAACAGATGGGACCACAACACGTGGGTGGGAGTACTTCAACTTAAATGAAAACTTTACAATGAATTTGTACTTAGAGAACTCGATAGGTTTGAAAATCTGGCGCAGTGGCTAAAGCGTTCATTTCTATCACCGAGGTGAGTTGTTCAAGTCCGGCAGGATTTTGCGGGAATAGAGTAAGAAAGATCAGCACACATGATGATGACCATATCACTTTTTAGAAAAAGCCCTCAGATCAGAGATAATATGGGCGCTAGCACCATAATGTCTGTAAATACTTCAGTCTCAAGATAGAAAGAGTTTTTTCTTTTACTACTGCTAATGACGTTGCTCACAGTGAAGATATTAACTTTTCAATCATGTAGCATATATCTTAGTTGTGTGCAAGTATCTCATATCTTATCTGTGCCTAAGTATCCTATATTTTAATTGTGTGCAAGTACCCTATATCTTAGTTGTGTGCATGCATATCAATTTTAGTTGTATGCAAGTATCCCATCCTAGTTGTGCGCAAGTATCCTATATATTATTTATGTGCAACTATCCTATATCTTAATTGTATGCAAGCATACTGCATCTTATTTGTGTGCAAATATCCTATATCTTAGTTGTGTGGAAGTATCTTATATCTTATTTATCTGCAAGTATCCTATATCGTAGATGTGTGCAAGTATTCTATATCTTATTTATGTTCAAGTATCATATATCTTAGTTGTGTGCAAGTATCATATATCTTAGCTGTGTGCTTGTATCTTATTATTAGTTGTGTGCAAGTATCCTATATAATAGTTGTGTGGAAGTATCGTATATCTTAATTGTGTGCAAGTGTCCTATATCCTGCTTGTGTGCAAGTATCGTATATCTTAGTTGTGTTGAAGTATCTTATATCTTAATTGTGTGCAAGTATCCAATATCTTATTTGTGGACAATTATCCTATGTTTTTGTGTACAAATATCCTATATTTTATTTGTATACAACTATGCTACATTTTATGTGTGTACAAGTATCCTGTATTTTGTTTGTTTGCAAGAATCATGTATTTTATTTTTGTACAAATCCTATATTTTATTTTCGTACAAGTATCTTATATTTTATTTCTGTACAAGTATCCTAAATCTTATTTGTGTGCTAGTATCATATATTTTATTTGTGTGCGAGTATTATGTATCTTATTTGTGTGCGAAAACTGGGGTGCTCTCTCTCTCCCTCTCTCAAGAGGGAGAGAGAGCGAAAAAGCTGGAAGGCTATAGATTACACCCTGACCTAACAAAATATATTACGTCTTTTCTCTCAGGTAGAAAACAAGTAGTTTGCTTTAGAAACAAAATATCTGGCTCGTCTGTGGTTGATACCGGTATTCCTCAAGGCTCCATTCTTGGTCCTCTTCTCTTTGCTATCTATATTAACGACTTACCACTACATTTAAAGCACTCTTCATGTGATCTTTTCGCTGACGACTGTACTGTTTACAATAGTGAATATGACATCAATAAACTACAGACAACGCTCCAAAATGATATAAACAGTTTGATTAAATGGGGTAATAAAAATGGTATGTTGATAAACACCGACAAAACAAAATCCATGCTCATCACTACAAGACAGAAACTGCAGAATGCAACAAAAACTTCACTACAGCTTTGTACTGGGACTAAGACAATAGAAAATGTTCATGAACATAAAACTCTAGGACTCATCATTGATCAGCATTTAACTTGGAATTCTTATGTACATAAAATAACAAACTTGATAGCACAGAAAGTTTACCAGTTAGCCAAAATTAAACACTTTATCGACAAAGACACAAGAAAAATATACTACATATCACACATACAAACACACTTAGATTACTGTTCCACAATCTGGGATGGATGCTCAGTCTCAAAAAGGCTCCACTCACTTCACAAGCGAGCATTAAATCTTATTTGTGACAAACACCCAGTACAGACTGTAGATCAACACAAACAACTCAAAATTCTACCCCTCATAAATAGAATCATTTTTAACAAAGTTAAGTTTGTTCACAGAATTCTGTCGCACAATGCTCCGCCTTACTTGTGGTCACTGTTTACATATAACACTAAACATAGCCAGCGTTTAAAAAACTGTCTTTTTCCTAAACCCAGGATTGATCTGTACAAGAAAAGCCTTGCATACTCTGCAGTACAGCTCTGGAACACCCTCCCCTACAATTTAAAATCCATTGGTAATACTTCATCCTTTAACTCAAACCTGTTTCATTATTTACTTGCTTGTAATTATATGCCTCTATAAAATAACCAGCACTCTCTCAACACATGGCTCGTAAACCATCAAGTACTTCAATGACATAGTTAGAAAAGCAACCTGCTAGATATTGTTAGAAATGATTTTAATGTTTGTTAAAAAAAACATATGTTAGAAGATCTGTATTTACAATGTAGTTTTATTTATGTATATGTCTGCGTGTGTATGTGTGCGTGAGTGCTATTTTATTAGGTTAATTCCTTCTTCTCTCTTACTTTGAATGTAGTAGTTAAATCTCACACTCTTTTGATATGTTTTTCCTAATTTAATGTGTATTTTTGTACTAAATCAAGTGTGTGGGAAGAATGAAAGATGGAGTGATGAAGGGTGAATGTAAGACGGGCCTGCGTGCCCAATTCTTTACCCTTGAAAAATAAAGCTTATTCATTCATTCATTCATTCATTCTCTCTCTCTCTCTCTCTTATTCAGAGAAATGACTATTGCCTGAGAATCACTTTACTGAGTTTGCCAATTTCATGCAAATATCTTAGAACATCATCTTGTAGAAATCTAGGTCACAATGAACATTTCTGGCGGAATAAATGACAACATTTTGGACTGAAACATAGATTACCCTGAAGTAAGCAATCAAACTCTGAACTTGCGGGCGCATTTTGTAAGAATATATCTCTGCCAGCAAACATTTAACTTGTATACAGCTGTACAGACTATATTCCCAAGCTAGATACAGCTGTACAGACTATATGCCCAAGCTAGATACAGCTGTACAGACTATATGCCCAAGCTAGATACAGCTGTACAGACTATATGCCCAAGCTAGCTACAGCTGTACAGACTATATGCCCAAGCTAGCTACAGCTGTACAGACTATATGCCCAAGCTAGATAAAGCTGTACAGACTATATGCCCAAGCTAGATAAAGCTGTACAGACTATATGGCCAAGCTAGATAAAGCTGTACAGACTGTATGCCCAAGCTAGATACAGCTGTACAGACTATATGCCCAAGCTAGCTAAAGAAGAAAGATGATCGACCTTCGAGTGACAGCCATAACTCTCAACTTTCAAGCAGTTTGTCAGCAGAAGCAAGTTAGCTAATAAATAGAAGAAATATGTATTCGTTTAAATTTTGCAATTTGGTAGTGGAATTTTGTGCACAAGTAACTAAATAGAAAATGTATTTTTTTTTATTCGCGGTGTATTTATTCAAGTGTTAAGTCATATAAGACTTGTAAAAGTGAGCTGTCTTATATAATGTTCATAACATTATTGTAAAACGTGATACTGACTTCAGCATGTATTTTCTTTCTGCTAAAGAGTAGACGACTTCAGTGTAGAAGGTGAGAATATCTGGGTTAGTTTACCCAAATACTTGTACATTTTCTTCTTTCATGTTTTTATTTTGAATGACACAAAACAAACTTCTCTTGTCCTGAATGTCTCAACACAAAACCAAGTTTTGTGGAGCTTGAAGAGCAGCCATGCTTTGCTGCTGACCTAGAGGTGGACCTTCCCTGCACTCAACACACTCTGTGCTCAGCCTTTAACTTCACTGTTGTTCTAGTTTGTGTTGGGTGATAGTGCCGACACTACACTGACTGAACACAGCTGGATCTTTTCTGCAAAGTTCTGATTGTCTGCCACTACCCTTTTGTTATGTCTCTTTTTTTGTGGATTTTGTGGATTCGAGTTATCCACGGATAGCCTGGCCATTTTCAGTTAAACTTATCTTTTTTCACATTATTTGAATTTTAACTGTGTATATAAAACTTAAATTTCAGGAACGGTTAACGTGGATGATTAAAAAAAATTGGTACAATTAAAACAATTTATTCTTAACACGAGTCGTGTCTCTAAGAAATGTTTCACACAGAACTGAGGCCACTGAAAATATCCTCGCGCTGTAGAAGAAGGCACAGACTTTAAAGCAGAAATTACACAAAAATATCTACCTGTGTCTGCATTGGTTATTACATATTGATGCTGAGCAGAACTGACGATCCTCTCCCTACGAGGTGACCCAGGATTCTGGGTTAGGAAATACGAGGCACACTGCACGAACACCACATACAGTCTGATAACTAAGGCTATAAATCTTCACCTGTAAAGATAATCGATGATCGCAACAGAGTAAGTAAATGTTCAGTGTCATAGTGCACCAATAAACAATTAGAAGCAAGCAACACAACTCACTTTTTACATTGAATTACGAGTCCTCTTTACTCAAACATTTAGGTAAGTGCAAATTTTGTGTAAGAAAAATGTAAGGTATATGTCTTCAACATTTAGGTAAGTGCAAATTTTGTGTAATAAAAGTGCGAGGCATATGTATTCACCATTTAGGTAAGTGCAAATTTTGTGTAAGAAAAATGTGAGGTATATTCATTCATTCATTCCTTTGCTTGTCCCTTGCGGAACTTTGCCTCCCAAACAGCACTCCTGTAGGCCTCTCGGTTGTGAGCAAGATGGCCTGCTGCTGCTGCATCCATTTCCAGATCATCAACGATGTCCTGCAGCCATCTTCGTCTTGGTCTTCTTCTTTTTCTTTTTCCCACCATGTATCCTTCCAATACGGTCTTCTCTAAATTATCATGACGTTTAATGTGGCCAAAATATTTAAGTTTTCTCTCTTTAATCCTCTTCACTAGCCAGCCTTCTTCAATATTAAGCTCCTGTAGTATAGATATATTTGTTCTTTTTTGTGTCCACGATATTTGGAGAACTCTTCTATAGCATTTACATTCAAAGGCATTTATGTGCTTCTCAGCTGTTTTGTTAAGTGTCCAGGTCTCACAGGCATATGTTGCGATGGGAAAGATGCATACCCTTAAAAATCTTATTTTTGTGGTTCTGTCTGCTCCTCTCCACAGATTCTTTATTTGTTTTACTTTCTGAAGAGCAATAGATGTCCTCCTTTTAATTTCCCTCATTGTATCTCCATTATTAGTTAGTAGTGATCCAAGATATTCAAAACTCTCCACTTCTTCCAGTTTTTCCTCATTGATACATATTTCAGTTGCCTTGTTGTTTTGTCAGTTGTCATCACTTTAGTTTTCTTTGCATTAAGATAGAGGTTCTGCTCTTCGCTGTTCTTGCGGACTGACATAATTAGTTTTTCCATTCCTTCTTGTGTTGTGGACAGCAATACTGTGTCATCAGCATATCTAATCTCTGGTATTTCATAACCTCCAACTGTTATGGCATCGTAATATTCTTTGTCTACATCTTCTCTAACATTCCTCATTATATTTTCAGTATACAAGTTAAATAAGTAGGGTGACAATATGCACCCCTGACGGACCCTTGTTTTATGTCAAACCAACTTGTTGTTTCACCATTTATTCTTACTGCTGCTTGTTGGTCTAAATACAGCAGTGATGTTAATTGTATCAAATGTGTTGGAAATCCCATTTTTTCCATTATTTCCCAAAGTTTCTGGTGTTGTACACAATCAAATGCCTTTGAGTAGTCTATAAAGGATAAATATAGATTCACATTAAACTCCCTGCATTTCTCTATTATTAATCTTAGATTGAATATATGATCTCTTGATCCTCTTCCTTGCCTGAAGCCAGCTTGGACCATATTGACTTCTTCTTCTATTTTCTTTCGAAGTCTACCCATTATGATTTTTAACAGAATTTTACTGGCATGACTAATCAGGCAACAGTTCTGTAGTTGGTGCATAATTTCAGGTTACCCTTTTTTGGCAGTGGTATGAATACAGTTCTTTTCCATTCTTTTGGCCAAATACCTGAATGCCATATCTTTTTTACATAGTGCATGATAGATTGTTGCACACTCCTTTCCTCCTGCTTTAATAAATTCAGCGGTTATCTCATCACATCCTGGTGATTTACCATTTTTCAGACTCTTTATTGCCCATAAAACTTCTTCCATTGTCGGCTCGGGTTCTTTCTCCTCCAATAATAATTCACACTGTTGATTTCTGCTTCCACAGTCGGTTGTTTCATACATTCTTTTGCAATATTCCTTCCATCTTTCCAGAATTTCCTCTGTCTCTGTCAGGGTATTCCCCATCTCATCACAAATTACATTTAGCTTAGGTGTGACATTTCTCGTCAATGTTTTCATTTCTTTAAACATTTCACTATCTCTTCCACACCTCTGATGTTCTTCTATTCTTTCACAACAATCTTGTATGTATTGTTTTTTGTCTTTTCTTATGTTTCTTCGTACTTCTTTTGTTAAAGTTTTATATTTATCTTTGTTGTTGTTTGTCACTCTCCATTGCGTCTTCATTTCTCTACATTGTTTTATCAGTTCTAGTGTACCTGCTGTGATCCATCTATTCTTTTGTGTTTTCTTTACTGGAACCATGTCTTTAGCTGTTGTTACTAAGATATCTTTGGCCTGCGTAGCCAATTCATCTGGTGTCATCTCTTCCTGTACAGCCATCAGGATTTCGAAACGGTTCTTCACTTCTATACCGTATTGTTCTGGTATATTTGTAAGGTCAAAGCGGAGTGGTCTTGATCCCATAACTATCTTTTTTAGCTTTATCTTCATGTCTGCTATTAATAACTCATGGTCCGTGTCACAATAAGCACTTGGTAAAGTTTTTGCTGATGTTATGCTTGACCTCCACCTTCTCTGCACTAAAATGTAATCTATTTGATTCCTGGTTTTCCCATCAGGTGATGTCCATGTGTAAAGTCTTCTTGGATGTTGTTTAAAAAGTGTGTTAGCGATCATTAGCTCATTTTCCATACAAAACGCCATTAGATTGTCACCTGCCTCATTTCTGTGTCCTATGCTAAATTTCCCTACAACTTGTCCTTCATCTTCTGCTCTTTCTGTACCAATTTTTGCATTAAAATCACCCATTATAAATACAATATCATTTTTCCGTACCTGGTCCATTGTCGTCTGCAGTGTGTTATAAAAATGTTCTACTTCATCTTCTTCTGCTGCTGATGTAGGTGCATATACCTGGATGACTGTTACATTTCTAGGAATGCCCTTAAGTCTGATTGTTAGGATTCTATCACTTACTGGATTGTAGCCTAGTAATGCTTTTGATGTTGATTTGTCCAAATAAAAAGCCACTCCATTCTTTCCTCCTACTTCTCCGCCAGAATATATAAATATATTATCATTCTTGCTCTTAAAGTGTCCTGATCCTTTCCATCGATGTTCGCAGATTCCCAAAATGTGTATCCGCGTTCTTTTCATCTCGTCACTTATTACTTGATATTTTCCCTCATACGTACTTCTTACATTCCATGTTCCTACTCTTATTTTTCTTTTTAGTTTGATACAGGGGTTTTCCTTGGTAACACCGTCAGGATTTTGTCCGTCATCACAATTACTAGTACCGACCTCTGCCTCACACTCTTCCCCAGTGTTAAAATTAGATCTATCTGGCCTGAGGGACTCACCACCAGATCTTTTTCCTATTTGACTTTCCATGATTGCTGCTTGGGTTTCTTGGTATGTTTCCAGAAGGTAGTTTACCATTGCTTTCCTTCCGGGCAGTGACTGTACTAGTCAGTGATCGTAGCCATTGTCCCTACATTGAGATCATCTGCCTACCATCATAGAATAGGTGACCATAACCAACATTATCTGTCAGCTGCTCTCCCATTCCATCCACCACCTGCTCCCATGGCTTCACGTCACCCTGATCGGGGGGCTATACAGGTACTCCACCTTGCCCAAGGGTGTCCCGTAGACTAACGGAGGTAAGGAGGCGTCTTACTTCTCCTTTGATAGGGGATACCCCTACCCCGCTAACCATGTGAGGTATATGTTTTCAACATTTAGGTAAATAGAAATATTGTGTAAGTAAAATGTGATGTGCATGTAGTTTGAAGAATAATATATGAGATATACTGTTCACAACACAAAAAGGATTGAAAAACTAATTATGTCAGTCCGTAAGTACAGCGAAGAGCAGAACCTCTATCTTAATGCAAAGAAAACTAAATTGATGACAACTGACAAAACAAACAAGGTAGCTGAATTATGCATCAATGAGGAAAATTTGGAAGAAGTGGGGAGTTTTGAATATCTTGGATCACTACTAACTAATAATGGAGATACAATGAGGGAAATTAAAAGGAGGACATCTATCGCTCTTCAGAAAGTAAAACAAATAAAGAATCTGTGGAGAAGAGAAGACAGAACTACAAAAATAAGATTTTTAAGGGCATGCATCTTTCCCATCGCAACATATGCCTATGAGACCTGGACACTTAACAAAACAGCTGAGAAACACATAAATGCCTGTGAACGTAAATGCTACAGAAGAATTCTTCAAATATCGTGGACTCAAAAACGAACAAATATATCTATACTGCAAGAACTTAATATTGAAGAAGGCTGGCTAGTAAAGAGGACTAAACAGAGAAAACTTAAATATTTTGAACACATTAAACGTCATGATAATCTAGGGAAGACCGTCTTGGAAGGGTACATAATGGGAAAAAGAAAGAGGCAAAGATGGCTGCAAGACATCGTTTATGATCTGAAAATGGATGTATCAGAAGCAGGCCATCTTGCTCACAACCGATAGACCTACAGGAGTGCTGTTTGGGAGGCAAAGTTCCGCAAGGGACAAGCAAATAAATGAATGAATGAATGAATGAATGAATACCTCTATTCATAATCAGAGTTAAATAAATTTCAAAAATATGAAGAAAGATATCACATAATCACTAACATACACAACAGAGAGCACTGACTAACCATCATCTTGTAAGAATGTTCCTGTTCTTGTCTGGCGACGTTTACACTGAACTATAACAAGTATGCTACAAAAAACAGACACAATGAACATGTTTGTACCTACTTCTTGTTTTTCTTGTAAAGTCATAAAGTAATCTTTGATCAAGCCATATTACATATCACATATACAAACACATTTAGATCATTGCTCAACAGTCTGGGATGGTTGCTCAGTGTCAAATACAAAGAGGCTTTGCTCACTCCAAAAGCGAGCAGTAAAGCTTATTAGTGACAAAGATCAAGCACAAACAACTAACCAGCACAAACGTATCTGCCTCTTAAGAAGAGGTTCCTCTTCAACAAAGCCAAGTTAGTGCATAAAATTCTTTCACGACATGTCCAACCTTATCTATGGAACCTGTTTAAATCTAGCCCAAAGGGCAGCCAACGCTTGAACAACATGTCTTCAAAAACCTAGACTTGATCTTTACAAGAAAAGCTTTAGTTATTCTGCTGCTCATCTTTGGAATACCCTCCCATCCTGTATAAAAAAATATAAATTATACTCCTTCCTACAACTACAAGCTTTCCCAATATCTGTTTGATGTCGACTACACGCCTCCGTGAATCATAAAACTTAAAAGTTATCTTAAACTGCTCTTACAGACACCGAATACAGTTAATTGTTTATTCTGAATAGTCCCGAAATTTTTGTTTAGTAGATAGTCATTTATATAAGTATGTAGTTACTTCTGTACTGAGTGAATGGATAAGAGCGAAACGTAAATCTTATATTTTATTTTATGTCTCTCAGCTTCAATGTTAATTGTTTGTTACATGAACACAAAAATAAGATTTTTAAGGGCATGCATCTTTCCCATTGCAACATATGCATGTGAGACCTGGGCACTTAACAAAACAGCTGAGAAACACATAAATGCTTATAAATGTAAATGCTACAGAAGCGTTCTCCAAATATTATGGACACAAAAAAGAACAAATATATCTATACTACAAGAGCTTAATATTGAAGAAGGCTGGTTAGTAAAGAGGATTAAAGAGAGAAAACTTAAATATTTTGGACACATTAAACGTCATGATAGTTTAGAGACGACCGTATTGGAAGGATGCATAATGGGAAAAAGAAAGAGAGGAAGACCAAAACGAAGATGGCTGCAAGAAATCGTTGACGATCTGCAAATGAATGCAGCAGCGGCAGGCCATCTTGCTCACAACCGATAGGCCTACAGGAGTGCTGTTAGGGAGGCAACGTTCGGCAGGGGACATGCAAATGAATGAAAGAATGAACATGAACATCATATTTGTAGAATGTCTGGAATAGAGTGAAAGATATATGATAAAGGGCAGAAAATGTCAGACGGACCTGTGTGCCCAGTTCTTAACCCTTTTGAAATAAAGATAAATCAATCCACCTACCTACCTATCTACCTACCTACCTACCTACCTACCTATCTATCTATCTATCTATCTATCTATCTATCTATCTATCTATCTATCTATCTATCTATCTATCTATCTATCTATCTATCTATCTATCTATCTATCTGTCTGTCTGTCTGTCTGTCTATCCACATTGTTATAAAATGACTCAGAAACCGGAGGAGTGGCTGCGACACGATGGCCTACGTGTTGGCCACTTAAATGTTTATCATTTGTTAGGAAAACTCCGTGACGTTACACATATACTTTAACAACATTTTCATATTTTTGGCTTCTCTGAGAGCAGATTACATAAAAACATCACAGACAATGATATACGAATAGATGGTTTTAATTTGATCAGGCGTGGCCCAGCTAGGAAGCTAGAGACAGGTTTAGTCGTTTAGATTTCTAACTCAATTAAATTTTGTAGAAGAGAAGACCTGGAAACATCAGAGGTTGAATGTATTATGCTAGAAACCAAAATATCAAATCTTAGTCCAATTCTAATTAGTTTTATATACCGAAATCCAAATGCTTCAGCCGAGTGGTATGATCACTTTGCGACTATGATGGATGATGTTCTAACTTATAAATTCATAGACATAATCATTCTAGGCGACTTCAATATAGATCTTAATCAGACAAATCCTACATGGAAGAACATTTTAACATCCTAGAACTTATACCAAATTGTTAACAAACCTACTACTGAATCATCATCAACACTAATAGATCATATTTATGTAGCTGATCCAGGAAACATTACTGAATGTACTATCCCTCATGTGTGAATGAGTGATCACTACCCAGTCTGCTGTACTTGGTCACTTAAGGGGTATAAAATGCCTAAACACAAACATACCAGCATCAAATATAGAAACTTTAAAAACTTTAACTTGGAATTATTTAACTGATCTAAAAGCTTCGCCTCTTACCTACATTTACCAGTTAACAAATCCAGATGAGGCTATCGAATACTGGATCGAGATATTTCGAAATATTTTTGACAAGCATGTCCCCATCAAAGAAATGAGAGTAAAACACGTAACAAAATCCCCGTGGATAACTCCCGATATATTGCAACTCATGAGGAAACGGGATGAAGCTCATAAAAGCAGAAATGTCAGTAGCTATCGTTCACTTAGGAATAAGATGCAGTATTTAGTTAGGCAGGAAAAGAAAAATTAATTCAGAAATTTAGTGAAAGACAAAACTGATAGTAAATCAATCTGGAAAGCGATTAATACTCTTGTAAATAAAAGGAAGCAAACTGACCCACAAACACGTAATGGTGAACATACTTGCATTAACTTTAGTGAACATTTTAGAGAAGAAATTAGTACTCTAAAATCTTCATTACTGACCCGTAATTGCGACCTGAGCGTGTTGAAAACTTTCAGTGACAGTAAATGTGTAAAGCTAAAACAACTAAATATTCCTTTCCTCACAGTCGGTGAGGTTTATAACTAATCCGGTCTTTAAAGAACACTAACTCAGCAGGATGTGATGACATTAGTAACAAGATACTACGCTACGCTGCACCAGTTATCACAGACACACCAACATACTTATGCAATTTGGGCACTGACAAACATTATTTCCCTGACGCTTTTAAACTCCCCAAAGTGTTTCCTCTTTTTAAATCTGGACAGACTAGTGACCTCTCAAACTTTAGACGCATATCCATTCTGTCATCACTATCTAAACCTCTTGAAAAACATATTCAAAAGTTAACTCTGCTCCACATGCAAGAAAACAATCTCGTAATAGACAGTCAGTCAGGTTTTAGACCAAATTACTCCTGCCACACAGCATTAACTAAAATGACAGAAAGCTGGCTGTCTAATATAAATGATGACAAATTGTGTGGTGCTGTCTTTGTTGATTTCAAGAAAGCCTTCGACATGATTGATAATAAAATTCTTGCAAAAAAGCTGGAAGATTATAGATTACACCCTGACCTAACAAATTTATTACATCTTTTCTCTCAGGTAGAAAACAAGTAGTTTGCTTTAGAAACAGAATATCTAGCTCGTCTGTGGTTGATACCGATATTCCTCAAGGCTCCATTCTTGGTCCTCTTCTCTTTGCTATCTATATTAACGACCTACCACTACATTTAAAGCACTCTTCATGTGATCTTTTCGCTGATGACTGTACTGTTTACAATAGTGACTATGACATCGATAAACTACAGACAATGCTCCAAAATGATATAAACAGTTTGATTAAATGGGGTAGTAAAAATGGTATGTTGATAAACACCAACAAAACAAAATCAATGCTCATCACTACAAGACAGAAACTGCAGAATGCAACAAAAACTTCACTACAGCTTTGTACTGGGACTAAGACAATAGAAAATGTTCATGAACATAAAACTCTAGGACTCATCACTGACCAGCATTTAACTTGGAATTCTCATGTACATAACCTAACAAACTTGATTGCACATAAAGTTTACCAATTAGCCAAAATTAAACACTTTATCGACAAAGTCATAAGAAAGATATACTACATATCACACATACAAACACACTTAGATTACTGTTCCACAATCTTGGATGGATGCTCAGTCTCAAACACAAAAAGGCTCCACTCACTTCACAAACGAGCATTAAATCTTATTTGTGACAAACACCCAGTACAGACTGTAGATCAACACAAACAACTCAAAATTCTAACCCTCAAATATAGAATCATTTTTAACAAAGTTAAGTTTGTTCACAGAATTCTGTCGCACAATGCTCCGCCTTACTTGTGGTCACTGTTTACGTATAACACTAAACAAAGCCAGCGTTTAAAAAACTGTCTTCTTCTTAAACCCAGGATTGATATGTACAAGAAAAGCCTTGCATACTCTGCAGTACAGCTCTGGAACACTCTCCCCTACAATTTAAAATCCATTGGTAATACTTCATCCTTTAACTCAAACCTGTTTCATTATTTACTTGCTTGTAATTATATGCCTCCATAGAATAACCAGCACTCTCTCAACACATGGCTCGTAAACCATCAAGTACTTCAATGACATAGTTAGAAAAGTAACTTATTAGATATCGTTAGAAATTATTTTAATGTTTGTTAAAAAACATATGTTAGAAGATCTGTATTTACAATGTATTTATGTTTATGTATATGTCTGTGTGTATATGTGTGTGTAAGAGCTATTTTGTTAGGTTAATTACCTCTTCTCTTTTACTTTGAATGTAATAGTTAAATATTACACTCTTTTGATATGTTATTTTTTTTCCTAATTTAATTTGTATATTTGTATTAAATCGAGTGTGTTGGAAGAATGAAAGATGGAGTGATGAAGGGCAGAATGTAAGACGGGCCTGCGTGCCCAATTCTTTACCCTTTAAAAATAAAGATTATTCTTTCATTCATCTATCTATCTATCTATCTATCTATCTATCTATCTATCTATCTATCTATCTATCTATCTATCTATCTATCTATCTATCTATCTATCTATCTATCTATCTATCTATCTATCTATCTAATAATAACATCAGTTGTGAAATGAGGCTAGTGTCAAGTACCTTCTTCCAGAGAGTAGGCCGTCCGACTGCCCGTGGTTTCCCCGTATGGTTAAATATGCCAGGGAACACATCTCATATATCTGTATTAGTGTGCGCGCGGGTGTGTGTATATATGTGGTTGTGTGCGGGTCCACACTGCATTCTTTCACAGAACAATCTATTATACCAGCCGGCTACATGTAATTAACTTTGTATTTAAAGATCAGAGATCATGTTGGTACAGGGACGCATGCACACATAACACACTGTTGCTAGAACTTTAATAGCAGATTTTTCTTCGTTTTATTACTGTACGACTGCTGGGAACAAACTGGTGAGAAATCTACTGCAGGAAACATAGTCCTTGATTTCAAATAGTTATAAATTAGCGGAATTCCGCTTGATCTGTCACATATTCTGTACCGGGAGTTGGGCATAAGGCTAACAACCTTATCCTGGGACCTATCTAGAGGCGACTCCAGATGGGAAAAAAATATATTTTTATGGAAACTCGCAGAGAAACCAACCAAGCATCAGGAATGCCAACTCCGAGGAGCTCATTCGTCGGCCCCAAACATGTGACAAAGATTGGATTCTAGAATAAGAGAACGATGGCAGCACCAACAAAAACTACTCAGGTCATCAAAGAAATGGAGAGATACCATCTAGACATACTGGGCATCAGTGAAATGCGATGGCCAGAAGCAGGTAAAAGATCGGCGGAAAACGGTAAGTTAATAATACGTTGTTCAGGCAGAAATGATGGTAAAATTCGGGATGGGGTGGGTATTATTATGTCAAATTTAGCTGCAAAGAGCCTTGTAGAATGTGAACCAGTGAACAGTCGTATAATAAGAGCACGATACAATCTACGACACGAAAGAATGACAATAATATAGTGTTATGCACCCACGAATGATGCAGATGATGATGTGAATATCAGTTGTGTCAAAAGTATTTCGCAAGGTCATTTTGAATATACTCAAAGATATAGTGGATACTACAAAGAGAGAAGAAGAAGCAGGATTTCAAAAAGGGAGAAGCTGTTTCGACCAGATCTTTACTCTCAGAAAAATACTTGAAGAACATATTGAAAAGCAGAAACCATTAATACTGAACTTCATAGATTTTAAAAAGTCATTTGATAGCATACACAGAGATTCATTATGGAGAATTTTATGTCTATATGGAATATCACCTAAAATTGTTAACATCATTAAGGACTTCTACATTGGATATGTTTGTGCAGTCAAGACAGAAGAAGAGATGAGTGAATGGTTCCAGATTGAAAAAGGCGTGAAACAAGGATGTATACTGTCTCCTTTACTTTTTGGGATTACAATAGACTTCATAATGAAAAAATGCTGCACAGGTAACACAGGTACTGACTGGGTACATGGGACCCAACTAGAAGATCTTGATTTTGCTGATGACATAACTCTTATCAGTAATAATGTGAATTCCATGCAAGAAAAAACAGATAGCCTGTCTTCACTGACTAGCAAAATAGGACTTAAAATTAACAAGGACAAAACAAAAATAATGAAAATTCCTCTCAATCTGTCACATATTCTGTACCGGGAGTTGGGCATAAGGCTAACAACCTTATCCTGGGACCTATCTAGAGGCGACTCCAGATGGGAAAAAAATATATTTTTATGGAAACTCGCAGAGAAACCAACCAAGCATCAGGAATGCCAACTCCGAGGAGCTCATTCGTCGGCCCCAAACATGTGACAAAGATTGGATTCTAGAATAAGAGAACGATGGCAGCACCAACAAAAACTACTCAGGTCATCAAAGAAATGGAGAGATACCATCTAGACATACTGGGCATCAGTGAAATGCGATGGCCAGAAGCAGGTAAAAGATCGGCGGAAAACGGTAAGTTAATATACGTTCAGGCAGAAATGATGGTAAAATTCGGGATGGGGTGGGTATTATTATGTCAAATTTAGCTGCAAAGAGCCTTGTAGAATGTGAACCAGTGAACAGTCGTGTAATAAGAGCACGATACAATCTACTACACGAAAGAATGACAATAATATAGTGTTATGCACATACGAATGATGCAGATGATGATGTGAATATCAGTTGTGTCAAAAGTATTTTGCAAGGTAATTTTGAATATACTCAAAGATATAGTGGATACTACAAAGAGAGAAGAAGAAGCAGGATTTCAAAAAGGGAGAAGCTGTTTCGACCAGATCTTTACTCTCAGAATAATACTTGAAGAACATATTGAAAAGCAGAAACCATTAATACTGAACTTCATAGATTTTAAAAAGTCATTTGATAGCATACACAGAGATTCATTATGGAGAATTTTATGTCTATATGGAATATCACCTAAAATTGTTAACATCATTAAGGACTTCTACATTGGATATGTTTGTGCAGTCAAGACAGAAGAAGAGATGAGTGAATGGTTCCAGATTGAAAAAGGCGTGAAACAAGGATGTATACTGTCTCCTTTACTTTTTGGGATTACAATAGACTTCATAATGAAAAAATGCTGCACAGGTAACACAGGTACTGACTGGGTACATGGGACCCAACTAGAAGATCTTGATTTTGCTGATGACATAACTCTTATCAGTAATAATGTGAATTCCATGCAAGAAAAAACAGATAGCCTGTCTTCACTGACTAGCAAAATAGGACTTAAAATTAACAAGGACAAAACAAAAATAATGAAAATTCCTCTCAATCAAAATGGAAAAATACACATAGAAAGGACAGATATTGAATAAGTCAATCAATGTGCATACCTTGGCAGCTACATAGACCAGGATGGTGACACTAGAAAGGAAGTTAGAATCAGAATTGCAAAAGCAGCATCAATCTTCAAGAATACTAAGAACATATGGAATTCAGAAGTTATAAGCACAAAAACCAAGTTAAGACTATTCAGTTCAAATGTAATATCCACCCTCATTTATGCATGCGAAATCTGGAAAACAGCTAAAGAAATAGAAAAGAAATTAGATTCGTTTGAAAACAAATGCCTAAGGAAAATACTCGGCATCAAGTGGAACGAATTCAAGAACAATGCAGAGATAAGACAGATGACTGAACAACAACCAGTCTCATGGGTGATCAGGAAAAGGAGATGGACATATGTTGGTCACTTGATGAGAAGAAACGATCAGAGAATCCCAAAACAAGCTATCAAGTGGAACACAACAGGCCAAAGGAAAAGAGGCAGACCGCGTGAAACTCTGAAGAGGACATTATTAAGAGAGGCCAAATTAACAGGCATAACATCCTTTGATGAGGTTGAAAGACTCGCCGAAGACAGGAAAAATTGGCGAACTACTTTGCGAGCCATCTGTGATGTTTAAGGGCCGGGAAGGATATGAGATATAAGAATCTCCACTTCAGTTTTCTCTTCTTTATTAATATGAATCACACATCAGAATTCTACATTTACCAAGAAATACATCAGTCAGGAAGTATGACATCAGTCGTAAAATATGCCATACATTCGGATATATAATATCAGTTAGAAAATTTGACAATGATAAAATATGACACATATGATACATGACATATAATATCAGAAGTAAGTCACTAAGAAATATGACACCAAAAAGAAAATAAGCATCAAGAAATATAACACCAAAAAGAAAATAAGCATCTAAGAAATATGACACCAATAAGAAAAGGACACCAATAAGAAAATCAGCCACTAAGAAATACACGATGTGACACCAATAAGAAGTAAGTAATCAAGAAATACAAGATATGACATCAATAAGAAAGTAAGCCACAAAGAAATATAACACCAATAAGAAATTAAGCCACTAAGAAATATGACACCAATAAGAAAGTAATCCTCACGGAAATATGACACCAATAAGAAGGTAAGCCATAAGAAATATGGTACCAATAAGAAACTAAGACACCAATCAGGAATTAAGATACCAGTCAGATGCAAGATACCAGTCAGGAAGTAAGACACTAGCAAATATTACACCAGTCAGGAAGTAAGACACCAGTCAGGAAGTAACACACCAGCAAATATTACACCGGTCCGGAAGTAAGACACCAGTCAGGAAGTAAGACACCAGTCAGGAAGTACGACACCAGTCAGGAAGAAAGATGCCGGTCAGAAAGTAAGATACCAGTAAGGAAGTAAGATACCAGTCAGAAAGTAAGACACCAGTCAGGAAGTAAGACGCCAGTCAGGAAATAAGACGCCAGTCAGGAAGTAAGATACCAGTCAGAAAGTAAGATACCAGTCAGGAAGTATGACACCAGTCAGGAAGTAAGATACCAGTCAGAAAGTAAGACACCAGTCAGGAAGTAAGACACCAGTCAGGAAGTAAGACGCCAGTCAGGAAGTAAGATACCAGTCAGAAAGTAAAATACCAGTCAGGAAGTATGACATCAGTCAGGACATAAAGACACCAACCATGAAGTAAGGCATGACGTATAAAGAAGGACACTAGTCAGGAAGTAAGACACTAGTCAGGAAGTAAGATACCAGTCAGGAAGTAAGACACCAGTCAGAAAGTAAGACACCAGTCAGGAAGTAAGACACCAGTCAGGAAGTAAGATACCGGTCAGAAAGTAAGACGAAAGTCAGGAAGTAAGACACCAGTCAGGAAGTAAGATACCAATCAGAAAGTAAGATACCAGTCAGGAAGTATGACACCAGTCAGGACATAAAGACACCAACCATGAAGTAAGGCATGACGTATAAAGAAAGACACTAGTCAGGAAGTAAGGCACCAAGCAGAAAAGAATTTTTTACAATTGACCTGCTGATCAGAAATTATAAGTATGTAATTATATCAGTTTGTGTATATATATATATATATATATATATATATATATATATATATATATATATATATATATATATATATATATATATTATATATATATAGGATGAGTGAATGCTTCCAGATTGAAACAATTGTGAAACAAGGATGTGTACTGTATCCTTTGCTTTTTGGAATTACAATAGACTTCATAATGAAAAAATGCTGCACAGGTAACACAGGTATTTCCTGGGTACATGGGACCTAACTAGAAGACCTTGATTTTGCTGATGACATAACTCTTATCAGTAATAATGTGAATTCCATGCAAGAAAAAACAGATAGCCTGTCTTCACTGGCTAGCAAAATAGGACTTAAAATTAACAAGGACAAAACAAAAATAATGAAAATTCCTCTCAATCAAAATGGAAAAATACACATAGAAAGGACAGATATTGAATAAGTCAATCAATGTGCATACCTTGGCAGCTACATAGACCAGGATGGTGACACTAGAAAGAAAGTTAGGATCAGAATTGCAAAAGCAGCATCAATCTTCAAGAATCTTGAGAACATATGGAATTCAAAAGTTATAAGCACAAAAACCAAGTTAAGACTATTCAATTCAAATGTAATATCCACCCTCATTTATGCATGCGAAAGCTGGAAGACAACTAAAGAAATGGACAAGAAATTAGACTCTTTGAAAATAAATGCCTAAGGAAAATACTCGGCATCAAGTGGAATGAATTCAAGAACAATGCAGAGATAAGACAGATGACTGAACAACAACCAGTCTCATGGGTGATCAGGAAAAGGAGATGGACATATGTTGGTCACTTGATGAGAAGAAATGATTAGAGAATCCCAAAACAAGCTATCAAGTGAACACAACACGCCAAAGAAAAAGAGGCAGACCGGGTGAAACTCTGAAGAGGACATTATTAAGAGAGTCCAAATTAACAGGCATAAAATCCTTTGATGAGGTTGAAAGACTCGCCGAAGATAGGAAAAATTGGCGAACTACTTCGCGAGCCCTTTGTGACGTTTACCGCAATTGAAGGATATAAGATATATAAGATATAAGATATCCTTTAGAACGAAAAGAACCTGCATTGATTAGGACATGGGACTCAAATAGCAGATCTTGATTTTGCAGATGACATAACCCTTATCAGTGATAATGTGAAATCGATCCAGGAAAAATACAATTTCCCTGTCTTCCTTGCTTAGCAAAATAGTTCTTGAAATTAGCAAACACAAAACAAAAATAATGAAACTTCTCTTTAATCAAGAACGAAAAATATACGTGGAAGGAACAGTTGTTGATGAAGTAAACCAATTTTCATAGCTTGGCAGGTACATAGACCAGGATGGTGACACCAAAAAGAAAGTTAGAATTCGAATTGCAAAAGCAGCATTGCCCAAAATCTTGAGAACAAATGGAATTCAAAAGATGTAAGCACAAAAACCAAGTTAAGATTATTAATTCAAATGTTATATCCACCCTCATTTATGCATGTTAAAGCTGGAAATCAACTAAAGAATTCAAGTCAATTCAAGTGCCATGCCGCGTGGCGTAGGCGATCATTTCTCTCCACAATTCCCTGTCTTTAGACTTGATTATGAGATCAACCGGTGACTTTCTTCCTAGCCACACTGATGGGCTATCCAGTAACTTCTCTCTCTGTCTTCCTCTGTCTCTTCTTCCTTCAATTTTTCCAGTTGTCACAATGTGTTCCAGTTTTCCTCTTCTCGGGAAATGTCCTATAAATCTTCTTTGTCTGCTCTGATCTTTGCTGTAATTTGCCTTTTAACTCCAGCCTCTCTTAAGACTTCTTCGTTGGTTTTCTTAGCTGTCCATGGTACCTTCAACATTCTTCTTATAAACCACATTTCCATGGCCTCAATTTCTCGCTGTACTCTCTTATTCATAGACCATGCTTCACATCCATAAAACAACATTGGCTTGATTTAACATTTAATTATTCAGAATCTTGTTATCATTGATATGGATCTGTTACACAAGATGTTTCTAATTTTCTGGAATGCTGACTTGGCCTGAGCACATCTGCTTTTTATTTCGTTGTTAGATTTCCCATCAGTTGTTATAATCATTCCTAAGTACCTGAATCTATCAACTTGTTTCAGGTTTGTGCCATTGATGGTAATGCTACATTTTTGTGATATTCTTTCTTTTTTTTTAGATCACCATCACGTCAGTCTTATTTTTATTCAAGCTGAGACCTTTACTTTTACTTTGACGAACCACGATGTCCAGAAGAGACTGTAGTTCCCCTTAGCTAAACTAAAGAAATAGACAAGAAATTAGACTCTTTTGAAAACAAATGACTAAGGAAAATACTTGGTATAAAGTAGAACGATTTCACGAACAACGCAGAGATAAGACATATGACTGAACAACAACCAGTTTCATGGGTGATCAGGAAAAGGAGATGGACATATGTTGGTCACTTGATGAGAAGAAATGATCAGAGAATCCCAAAACAAGCTATCAAGTGAACACAACACGCCAAAGAAAAAGAGGCAGACCGCGTGAAATTCTGAAGAGGACATTATTAAGAGAGGCCAAATTAACAGGCATAAAATCCTTTGATGAGGTTGAAAGACTCGCCGAAGACAGGAAAAATTGGCGAACTACTTTGCGAGCCCTATGTGACGTTTACCGCAATTGAAGGATATAAGATATATAAGATATCCTTTAGAACGAAAAGAACCTGCATTAATTAGGACATGGGACTCAAATAGCAGATCTTGATTTTGCAGATGACATAACCCTTATCAGTGATAATGTGAAATCGATCCAGGAAAAATACAATTTCCCTGTCTTCCTTGCTTAGCAAAATAGTTCTTGAAATTAGCAAACACAAAACAAAAATAATGAAACTTCTCTTTAATCAAGAACGAAAAATATACGTGGAAGGAACAGTTGTTGATGAAGTAAACCAATTTTCATAGCTTGGCAGGTACATAGACCAGGATGGTGACACCAAAAAGAAAGTTAGAATTCGAATTGCAAAAGCAGCATTGCCCAAAATCTTGAGAACAAATGGAATTCAAAAGATGTAAGCACAAAAACCAAGTTAAGATTATTTAATTCAAATGTTATATCCACCCTCATTTATGCATGTTAAAGCTGGAAATCAACTAAAGAATTCAAGTCAATTCAAGTGCCATGCCGCGTGGCGTAGGCGATCATTTCTCTCCACAATTCCCTGTCTTTAGACTTGATTATGAGATCAACCGGTGACTTTCTTCCTAGCCACACTGATGGGCTATCCAGTAACTTCTCTCTCTGTCTTCCTCTGTCTCTTCTTCCTTCAATTTTTCCAGTTATCACAATGTGTTCCAGTTTTCCTCTTCTCGGGAAATGTCCTATAAATCTTCTTTGTCTGCTCTGATCTTTGCTGTAATTTGCCTTTTAACTCCAGCCTCTCTTAAGACTTCTTCGTTGGTTTTCTTAGCTGTCCATGGTACCTTCAACATTCTTCTTATAAACCACATTTCCATGGCCTCAATTTCTCGCTGTACTCTCTTATTCATAGACCATGCTTCACATCCATAAAACAACATTGGCTTGATTTAACATTTAATTATTCAGAATCTTGTTATCATTGATATGGATCTGTTACACAAGATGTTTCTAATTTTCTGGAATGCTGACTTGGCCTGAGCACATCTGCTTTTTATTTCGTTGTTAGATTTCCCATCAGTTGTTATAATCATTCCTAAGTACCTGAATCTATCAACTTGTTTCAGGTTTGTGCCATTGATGGTAATGCTACATTTTTGTGATATTCTTTCTTTTTTTTTAGATGACCATCACGTCAGTCTTCTTTTTATTCAAGCTGAGACCTTTACTTTTACTTTGACGAACCACGATGTCCAGAAGAGACTGTAGTTCCCCTTAGCTAAACTAAAGAAATAGACAAGAAATTAGACTCTTTTGAAAACAAATGACTAAGGAAAATACTTGGTATAAAGTAGAACGATTTCACGAACAACGCAGAGATAAGACATATGAGCAAACAACAACCTGTCTCATGGCTGATCAGAAAAAGAAAATGGACATATTGTAACAGAATTCTTTTAATTCTGTTCTATATTCTGTCTAAGGGATATAATTCATGGTAAATTTTGTATTTTGACTAACTGAATAAATCTCTATTTAATTATGACATAAATTGTTGGTGTAAATGAATGTCATTCTTGACATTTTAAAAATCCTGAGATTTATGATCATGTTTAACTTTACCCTCACATGTTTTTTTACTCAATCTTATTTAGGACCTTGGAAAATCTCGGGGAGGAGCGAACTTTATCCTGACATGATTTTATTACAAGTTAAATTTGGAACCTCCAGTTAGTTTTTCACTGAAAGTCATTTTTGGAGGCTGAAATCAAGAGATTTTGATTGAACTTTCTCTAGACTTATTTTTAGGGATAGCTAAAATTGGGTTGTTTTTTAGAGACTAGTCCAAGGTCTTAAACAGATGATTTTCAAAGTTTAGACTTTCTCGTGGACGAATGTTCACGAAAAAAAAAAGGAAAGTAGAAAATATTGATGATATTTAAGAGGTGAACTTTTACGTAGGAGGATAGATTGTTGTTTAAACGGAGATTAGAATGTGGGATTAGGATAGAAGGAAGACAGAAGGGTGAGAATCATAGTGACAGGCTTGTGATTAGTGACTGAGTTATGTGATTAAACTGAGTGAGATTTTTGATAGATAGTTGAGATATTTGATATCATTATGGGTTAGAAAGTGTTCTAGGAAACTGTGTAGTAATTTGTTATGGAATGTGAGTTTAGTTTTCCTTCCATGGATCCGGGTATGTTTACTTGTAACTGAAGAATGTAACAAGAGTTCTTTTGAAGCATTGTAGGACTTATAATGTCCGATACTTGTGTTATTTTCTTACGGATCCATGGAAAGGCTTCTTGTGAGAATGTAAGTTGGCATTTATGTTCATGCATGCTGTATGTCTGGCAGTTGGTCTGAGTGTGAGTGTAGTGTTGCCCACTCCTTCCTTATATGGCAAACAAGCTCTTGTCAAGGTTGGGAGTGGTTTGTTCATTTATTACAATCAATATTCTTCATCCTCACTGATCACCGCCCATTCTTTCCACAATAAATAAGTAGTTTATTTGATTCCATAAAATTCGTGTGTCAGTGGTCTTCAAACTGATGTATTGTCTGTGTACCTCTAAAGAGGGCATTGTTAAGAGAAGCCAGTTTAGTTGACATAACATTCCTTGATGAAGTTGAAAGACTCGCCGAGGACAGGAAAACTTGGCAAACAACTATGCGAGCCCTTTGTGACGTTTAACGGTACGGGAAGGATGTCAGATGTAAGAATTATATCAATAAACTTGAATAATGCCATCTCGTCCTGTGAGTTTCTGCATGGTAATCAATTAGGTGTAGCTTAGAACAAAGAAATCAGGCAGCTGACAGTCTAGTGACGTTTTGCTTGGAAAATGATCTAATGGTCACTGATATACTTTTAAGACAACATCCAAGAAGACTTTACACATGGACATCACCTGATGGGAAAACTAAGAGTCAAATAGATTACATTTTAGTGCAAAGAAGGTGGAGATCAAGTATAACATCAGCAAAAACTTTACCAGGTGCTGATTGTGACATGGACCATGAGTTACTAATAGCAGACATGAAGATAAAGATGAAAAAGATAGTTACGGGATCAAGACCACTCCGCTTTGATCTTACAAAAAATACCAGAACAATACGGTATAGAAGTGAAGAACCCTCTCGATATCCTGATGGCTGTACAGGAGGAGATAGTACCAGATGAATTGGCTGGACAGGCCAGAGATATTTTAATAACAGCTAAAGACATGGTTCCAGTAAAGAAAACACAAAAGAATGGATGGATTACAGCAGACACACTAGAACTGATAAAACAACGTAGAGAAATGAAGACGCAATGGAAAGTCACAAACAACAACTAAGAGAAATAAAAAACTTTAACAAAAGAAATTTTAAAAAACAGATGATTAGAATAAAAAAAATTGTTGTGAAAGAATAAAAGGACATCAGAAGTGTGGAAGAGATAGTGAAATGTTTAAAGAAATGAAGACATTGACGAGAAATGTCACACCTAAGCTAAATGTAATTTGTGATGAGATGGGGAATACCTTGACAGAGACAGAGGAAATTCTAGAAAGATGAAAGGAATATTACAGAGGAATGTATGAAACAACTGACTGTGAAAGCAGAAATCAACAGCGTGAATTATTATTGAATGAGAAAGAACCCGAACCGACAATAGAGGAAGTTTTATGGCAATAAAGAATCTGAAAAATGGTAAATCACCAGGATGTGATGAGATAACAGCTGAATTTATTAAAACAGGAGGAAAGGAATGTGCAACAATCTATCATGCACTATGTATAAAGATATGGCATTCAGGTATTTGGCCAAAAGAATGGAAAAGAACTGTATTCATATCACTGCTAAAGAAGGGTAACTTGAAATTATGCACAAACTACAGAACTGTTGCACTGATTAGCCATGCCAGTAAAATTCTGTTAAAAATCATAATGGGTAGACTTCGAAAGAAAATAGAAGAAGAAGTCAATATGGTCCAAGCTGGTTTCAGGCAAGGAAGAGGATCAAGAGATCATATATTCAAAATAAGATTAATAATACAGAAATGCAGTAAATTTAATGTGAATCTATATTTATCTTTTATAGATTATTCAAAGTCATTTGATTGTGTACAACACCAGAAACTTTTGGAAATAATGAAAAAACGGGATTTCCAACACATTTGATACAATTAACATCACTGCTGTATCTAGACCAACAAGCAGCAGTAAGAATAAATGGTGAAACAACAACTTTGTCTGACATAAAACAAGGGGTCCGTCAGGGGTGCATATTGTCAGCTTACTTATTTAACTTGTATACTAAAAATATAATGAGGAATGTTAGAGAGGATGTAGACAAAGAATATTACAATGCTATAAAAGTTGGAGGTTATGATATACCATTCATTCATCTGCATGTCCTTTGTGGAACTTTGCCTCCATAACTGCACTCCTCTAGACCTCTCGGTTGTTTGCAAGATGGCCTGCTGCTGATGCATCTATTTGCAGATCATCAACGATGTCTTGCAACCATCATCGTTTTCTTCTTCCTCTCTTTCTTTTTCCCATTATGTACCCTTCCAAGACTGTTTTCTCTAGATTATCATGACGTTTAATGTGTCCAAAATATTTAAGTTTTCTCTCTTTAATACTCTTTACTAGCCAGCCTTCTTCAATATTAAGTTCTTGTAGTATGGATATATACACAGGTATTGACTGGGTACATGGGACCCAACTAGAAGATCTTGATTTTGCTGATGACATAACACTTATCAGTAACAATGTGAATTCCATGCAAGAAAAAACAGATAGCCTGTCTTCACTGGCTAGCAAAATAGGACTTGAAATTAACAAGGACAAAACAAAAATAATGAAAATTCCCATCAATCAAAATGGAAAAATACACATAGAAGGGACAGATATTGAAGAAGTCAATCAATTTGCATACCTTGGCAGCTACATGGACCAGGGTGGTGACACTAGACAGGAAGTTAGGATCAGAATTGCAAAAGCAGCATCAATCTTCAAGAATCTTGAGAACATATGGAATTCAAAAGTTATAAGCACAAAAACCAAGTTAAGACTATTCAATTCAAATGTAATATCCACCCTCATTTATGCATGCGAAAGCTGGAAAACAACTAAAGAAATAGAAAAGAAATTAGACTCTTTTGAAAACAAATGCCTAAGGAAAATACTCGGCATCAACTGGAATGAATTCAAGAACAATGCAGAGATAAGACAGATGACTGAACAACAACCAGTCTCACGGGTGATCAGGAAAAGGAGATGGACATATGTTGGCCACTTGATGAGAAGAAATGAGCAGAGAATCCCAAAACAAGCTATCAAGTGGAACACAACAGGCCGAAGAAAAAGGGGCAGACCGCGTGAAACTCTGAAGAGAACATTATTAAGAGAGGCCAAGTTAACAGGCATAAAATCCTTTGTTGAGGTTGAAAGACTCGCCGAAGACAGGAAATATTGGCGAACTACTTTGCGAGCCCTATGTGACGTCTAACGGCACGGGAAGGATATAAGAAGTATGGATATATATGTTTTTTTCTTTATATACCAGAGATTATAAATGCTGATGACAAAGTATTACTGTTCACAACACAAAAAGGAATAGAAAACTAATTATGTCAATCCGTAAGAACAGTGAAGATAAAAAAAACCTTATCTTAATGCAAAGAAAACTAAATTGAGGACACCTGACAAAACAAATATCACAGCTGAAATATGTATCAATGATGAAAAATGCGATGTCGGGAGTTTTTATATTTTGGATCATTAATAACTAATAATGAGTATAGAATGAGGAAAATTAAAAGGAGGACATCTATATCGCTCTTCAGAAAGTAAAGCAACTAAAGAATCTGTGGAGAGGAACAGACAGAACTACAAAAATAAGATTTTTAAGGGCATGCATCTTTCCCATCGCAACATAATCCTGTGAGACCTGGACACTTAACAAAACAGCTGAGAAACACATAAATGCCTTTGAATGTAAATGCTACAGAAGAGTTCTTCAAATATCATGGACACAGAAAAGAACAAATATATCTATACTACAAGAGCTTAATATTGAAGAAGGTGGGCTAGAAAAGAGGATTAAACAAAGAAAACTTAAATATTTTGGACACATTTAACGTTTTGAAAATTTCGTGATCACCGTCTTGGAAGGTAAAATAATGGAGAAAAAGAAAGATAGGAAGACCAAGGCGAAGATGGCTGCAAGACATTGTTTATGATCTGCCAATGGACACATCAGCGGCAGGCCATCTTGCTCACAATCGAGAGGTCTAGAGGAGTGCTGTTTCAAATGTGGAGACTGAGGCAGAAGGGTGGAGACTAAGCTAAAAGTGTGGAGACTGAGGTAGAAGTGTGAAGAGTGAAGTAGAAGTGTGGAGACTGAGGTAGAAGTGTGGAGACTGAGGTAGAAGTGTGAAGAGTGAAGTAGAAGTGTGGAGACTGAGGTAGAAGTGTGGAGACTGAGGTAGAAGTGTGGAGACTGAAGTAGAAGTGTGAAGAGTGACGTAGAAGTGTGGAGACTGAGGTAGAAGTGTGGAGACTGAGGTAGAAGTGTGGAGACTGAGGTAGAAGTGTGGAGACTGAGGTAGAAGTGTGGAGACTGAGGTAGAAGTGTGGAGACCAATGTAAAAGTGTGGAAACCAATGTAGAAGTGTGAAGACTGAGGTAGAAGTGTGGAGACTGAGATAGACGTGTAGAGAGTAAAGTAGAAGTGTGAAGACTGAGGTAGAAGTGTGGAGACTGAGATAGACGTGTAGAGAGTAATGTAGAAGTGTGAAGACTGAGGTAGAAGTGTGGAGACTGAGGTAGAAGTGTAGAGAGTAAAGTAGAAGTGTGAAGACTGAGGTAGAAGTGTGGAGACTGAGATAGAAGTGTAGAGAGTAAAGTAGAAGTGTGGAGACTGAGGTAGAAGTGTGGAGACTGAGGTAGAAGTGTGGGGACTGAGGTAGAAGTGTGGAGTTTGAAGTAAATGTGTGGAGACTGAGGTAAAATTGTGAGACTGAGATAGAAGTGTGGAGACTGAGGTAAAAGTGAAGAGAGTGAAGTAGAGATGTGGAGACTGAGGTAAATGTGTGATGACTGAGATAGAGGTGTGCAGACTGAAGCAGAAGTATGTAGACTGAGATAGAGGTGTGAAGACTGAAGCAGAAGTGTTTAGACTGAGGTAGAGGTGTGAAGACTGAGGTAGAAGTGTGGAGAATATGGTAGAAGTGTAGAGACTGAAGCAGAACTGTGGAGAGTGAGATAAATGTGTATAGACTGAAGTAGAAGTGTGGAGACTGAGATAGACGTGTGGAGACTGAAGCAGAAGTGTAGAGATTATGTTAGAAGTGTGGAGACTGAGGTAGAAGTGTAGAGATTATGTTAGAAGTGTGGAGACTGAGATAGACGTGTGGAGACTGAAGCAGAAGTGTAGAGATTATGTTAGAAGTGTGGAGACTGAGGTAGAAGTGTAGAGATTATGTTAGAAGTATGGAGACTGAGATAGACGTGTGGAGACTGAAGCAGAAGTGTGGAGACTGAGGTAGAAGTGTAGAGATTATGTTAGAAGTGTGGAGACTGAGGTAGAAGTGTAGAGATTATGTTAGAAGTGTGGAGACTGAGGTAGAAGTGTAGAGATTATGTTAGAAGTGTGGAGACTGAGGTAGAAGTGTAGAGATTATGTTAGAAGTGTGGAGACTGAGGTAGAAGTGTAGAGATTATGTTAGAAGTGTAGAGATTATGTTATCTTGTACAAGAAATGGAGAGGAATTGGAGGAGAAGGAGGTGTTATCATGTAAAAGAAGTGAAGAGGGAGTAGAGGGGAGGGAGGTGGTTTTATGTACAAAATGTGAAGTTGGTGTTGAGAGAAAGGAGGTGTTGTCATGTAAAAGAAGTGGAAATAGAAATAAAGGGAAGAGAATGTTGTCATGTACAAGAAGTGGGTAGAGAAGTAAAGGGAAGAGAATGTTGTCATGTGCAAGAAGTGGAGAGAGAAGTAAAGGGAAGGGAATGTTGTCATGTACAAGAAGTGGGTAGAGAAATAAAGGGAAGGGAATGTTATCATGTACAAGAAGTGGAGAGAGAAGTAAAGGGAAGAGAATGTTGTCATGTACAAGAAGTGGAAAGAGAAGTATAGGGAAGAGAATGTTGTCATGTACAAGAAGTGGGTAGAGAAGTAAAGGGAAGGGAATGTTGTCATGTACAAGAAGTGGAGAGAGAAGTAAAGGGAAGAGAATGTTTTCATGTACAAGAAGTGGAGAGAGAAGTAAAGGGAAGGGAATGTTATCATGTACAAGAAGTGGAGATTAGAGTTGAGGGGAAATCATTAAAATATTCCCTACTCCTGTACAAGTCTGGGTCATCTTATCTTGTATCTCGTCAACTGTGTTTAATCAAATCGTCACAATACAGAAAGGACATGATGATGATGATGATGATGATGATGATGATGATGATGATGATGAAGATGATGATGAAAGACTACATCTACTGCTAACTATGTGTGGACTTTCAGTTACTTCCATACAATATAATTGCTGTTGAAAAACTGTATAAAAAACCATTTCCATTTTGTTTAAGAAGTGACTATATGTAACCCACAATATTGGCCAGCATGTGTCAGTGTAACACTTGTTTTCTTGATTTTTTTAAGGTTGAAAGAATAGTCTCTTCTTGGGTCGTCCATGCATCAACTCCAGCACAGACAATTACGATAAAATGTCATTTATCATCAAATCCAGCACTGGTAATTAGGATAAAATGTGATGTATCATCAACTCCAGCACAGATAATTACGATACAATGTGACTTATCATCAACTACAGCATAGGTAATTACGATAAAAATGTGATTTATCATCAAATCCAGCACAGGTAATTAGGATAAAATGTGATTTATCATCAAATCCAGCACAGGTAATTAGGATAAAATGTGATTTATCATCAAATCCAGCACAGGTAATTAGGATAAAATGTGATTTATCATCAACTCCAGCACAGGTAATTACGATAAAATGTGATTTATCATCAACTCCACACACACATACAAAGGACAAAATATGTTTTAGCAAAACAAAAAATGTTTTGCCATACAAAACGTGTTTTAGCATAAAAATGTGTTTCACCATAAAATATATCTTTCAGCATCTAATCCAGCAAACATATTTACAATAAAATGTTTCAAAACAGGTCCGTTAAAATATGTCAGCTGATATACATTCTTCTTGTTGAACTAATTCTGAATCTTATTTGATGGACAATATTTACACCCGACTGACCTGAAGGTGCAGGTGGTGGTGGTGGAGCTATTACACCCGACTGACCTGAAGGTGCTGCTGGTGGTGGTGGTGCTATTACACCCGACTGACCTGAAGGTGCAGGTGGTGGTGGTGGTGCTATTACATCCGACTGACCTGAAGGTGCAGGTGGTGGTGGTGGTGCTATTACATCCGACTGACCTGAAGGTGCAGGTGGTGGTGGTGGTGCTATTACATCCGACTGACCTGAAGGTGCAGGTGGTGGTGGTGGTGCTATTACATCCGACTGACCTGAAGGTGCAGGTGGTGGTGGTGGTGCTATTACATCCGACTGACCTGAAGGTGCAGGTGGTGGTGGTGGTGCTATTACATCCGACTGACCTGAAGGTGCAGGCGGTGGTGGTGGAGCTATTACATCCGACTGACCTGAAGGTGCAGGTGGTGGTGGTGGAGCTATTACATCCGACTGACCTGAAGGTGCTGCTGGTGGTGGATAGAAGTAAAGGGAAGGGAATGTTGTCATGTACAAGAAGTGGAGAGAGAAGTAAAGGGAAGAAAATGTTTTCATGTACAAGAAGTGGAGAGAGAAGTAAAGGGAAGAGAATGTTGTCATGTACAAGAAGTGGAGATAGAAGTAAAGGGAAGGGAATGTTGTCATTTACAAGAAGTGGAGATAGAAGCAAAGGGAAGGGAATGTTGTCATGTACAAGAAGTGGAGATAGAAGTAAAGGGAAGGGAATGTTATCATGTACAAGAAGTGGAGAGAGAAGTAAAGGGAAGAGAATGTTGTCATGTACAAGAAGTGGAGAGAGAAGTAAAGGGAAGTTAATGTTGTCATGTACAAGAAGTGGAGAGAGAAGTAAAGGGAAGAGAATGTTTTCATGTACAAGAAGTGGAGAGAGAAGTAAAGGGAAGAGAATGTTGTCATGTACAAGAAGTGGAGATTAGAGTTGAGGGGAAATGATTAAAATATTCCCTACTCCTGTACAAGTCTGGGTCATCTTATCTTGTATCTCGTCAACTGTGTTTAATCAAATCGTCACAATACAGAAAGGACATGATGATGATGATGATGATGAAGATGATGATGATGATGAAGATGATGATGAAAGACTACATCTACTACTAACTATGTGTGGACTTTCAGTTACTTCCATACAATATAATTGCTGTTGAAAAACTGTATAAAAAACCATTTTCATTTTGTTTAAGAAGTGACTATATGTAACCCACAATATTGGCCAGCATGTGTCAGTGTAACACTTGTTTTCTTGATTTTTTTAAGGTTGAAAGAATAGTCTCTTCTTGGGTCGTCCATGCATCAACTCCAGCACAGATAATTACGATAAAATGTCATTTATCATCAAATTCAGCACTGGTAATTAGGATAAAATGTGATGTATCATCAACTCCAGCACAGATAATTACGATACAATGTGACTTATCATCAACTACAGCATAGGTAATTACGATAAAATGTTATTTATCATCAAATCCAGCACAGGTAATTACGATAAAATGTGATTTATCATCAAATCCAGCACAGGTAATTACGATAAAATGTCATTTAACATCAAATCCAGCACAGGTAATTAGGATAAAATGTGATTTATCATCAACTCCAGCACAGGTAATTACGATAAAATGTGATTTATCATCAACTCCACACACACATACAAAGGATAAAATATGTTTTAGCAAAACAAAAAATGTTTTGCCATACAAAACGTGTTTTAGCATAAAAATGTGTTTCACCATAAAATATATCTTTCAGCATCGAACCCAGCAAACATATTTACAATAAATTGTTTCAAAACAGGTCCGTTACAAATATGTCAGCTGATATACATTCTTCTTGTTGAACTAATTCTGAATCTTATTTGATGGACAATATTTACACCCGACTGACCTGAAGGTGCAGGTGGTGGTGGTGGAGCTATTACACCGACTGACCTGAAGGTGCTGCTGGTGGTGGTGGTGCTATTACACCCGACTGACCTGAAGGTGCAGGTGGTGGTGGTGGTGCTATTACATCCGACTGACCTGAAGGTGCAGGTGGTGGTGGTGGTGCTATTACATCCGACTGACCTGAAGGTGCAGGTGGTGGTGGTGGTGCTATTACATCCGACTGACCTGAAGGTGCAGGTGGTGGTGGTGGTGCTATTACATCCGACTGACCTGAAGGTGCAGGTGGTGGTGGTGGTGCTATTACATCCGACTGACCTGAAGGTGCAGGTGGTGGTGGTGGTGCTATTACATCCGACTGACCTGAAGGTGCAGGCGGTGGTGGTGGAGCTATTACATCCGACTGACCTGAAGGTGCAGGTGGTGGTGGTGGAGCTATTACATCCGACTGACCTGAAGGTGCTGCTGGTGGTGGTGGAGCTATTACACCCGACTGACCTGAAGGTGCTGCTGGTGGTGGTGGAGCTATTACATCCGACTGACCTGAAGGTGCTGCTGGTGGTGGTGGTGCTATTACATCCGACTGACCTGAAGGTGCTGCTGGTGGTGGTGGAGGTAGTTCACAGACATTGAGGCTCGCACAGGGATCGCCCTGGGCTTGTAATGATTATTCCTGTGTCTCCTATTTTTTTTTATTCAGAATTGCTACTCCATGGGTTCCATGCCGAGCCTCGCCACATTAGCCTGACTGGAGAAGTATGTCGGTGACTTCTTAGAACAGAGCCCTGGTAAGTTGTGACCCACTTTAGTTTAGCTTTTTTAGTTGTTTTCTTTGACATTTATATTTATAAGAAAAGATTTCTAAAATATTTATACTTGTGCTTTATTGACTACAGGAAAGCTTTTGCCAGAGTTAGACACGAAGACATAAGATACAAAGCTAGAAGAACTTGATGGTAAAGACATGATAACAGTTAAGAGTATGTGCTAGAAGCAAAGTGCAGAAATAAGAGTGAACAACGATGTAGGTGAGTGTCAGGATATAGAACAAGGTGTAAGACAAGGGTGTGTACTGTCATCTGATGACACAGTGAAAACTTCGTCAGGGGCGTTCAAAATCTGAAATGGATTAAAATAGGGAGCCACAATATAATTAGGCTGAGATAAGCGGATGCCAACGTTCTAACAGCAGAAAGTGGAGGCAGGCTACAGAGCTGGGGAACAAGATTATTGAACAGAGCAAGACAAGAGACACGAAGCTAAGCAGCACCAAGGCAGGAACAAATAATTACATGGAGAATAACAGACATAACAAGTGCAACATCCTTTCAGACAGGACGACACTGACGCAAGGAAGTAAACTCACTTGCTTCGGAACAACAGCAACAGCTGATGGTAAGTGCATAAACGAAATAACATTACGAATAAGAAAAGTAAAGAAACTTTATATGACATGAAAACGATGATAGCGAATAATAAGATACCCCTAAAATAGACTTTAAAAAGGCATTTGATAGCATACACAGATAATCATTATGGAGAATTCTAAGTCTATATGGAATACCATCTAAAATTGTCAACATCATTAAGGATTTTTACAATGGATATGTTTGTGCAGTCAAGACAGAAGAAGGGATGAGTGAATGGTTCCAGATTGAAACAGGTGTGAAACAAGGTTGTATACTGTCTCCTTTGCTTTTTGGGATTACAATAGACTTCATAATGAAAAAATGCTGCACAGGTAACACATGTACTGACTGGGTACATGGGACCCAACTAATTGTTAAGAGAGGCTAAATAAACAGGCATAAAATCTTTTGATGAGGTTGAAAGACTCGCCGAAGACAGGAAATATTGGCGAACTACCTTGCGAGCCCTATGTGACGTTTAGCGGCACGGGAAGGATAGAAGAAGAAGAAGAAGAAGAAGAAAAAGAAGAAGAAGAAGAGTGAGGAAAAGATTAGTACAGTGTTATATAGCGGCAGTATAGCTAGATGGTTGTGAAACTTTCACAGTCAACAAAAAGATTACTGGAAGCAACAGAGACGTAGTTCTCGATAAAGATGCAACAAATACCCTGCACAGACAGAAAAGAGAATGTACAAGGCATGCATGAAGTTTCAGAACAACGAAAACTAGTTAAAATGATAAGAAAAGAACAGTCTCAGTTTCTTGAACATGTCATGAGAAGAGAGAAGTTAGAGAATTTGGACATGTTATAAGAAGAGAAAAGTTAGAGAATTTGGACATGTTATGAGAAGACAGAAGTTAGAGAATTTGGACATGTTATGAGAAGAGAGACGTTAGAGAATTTGGACATGTCATGAGAAGAGAGAAGTTAGAGAATTTGGACATGTTATGAGAAGAGAGAAGTTAGAGAATTTGGACATGTCATGAGAAGAGAGAAGTTAGAGAATTTGGACATGTCATGAGAAGAGAGAAGTTAGAGAATTTGGACATGTTATGAGAAGAGAGAAGTTAGAGAATTTGGACATGTCATGAGAAGAGAGACGTTAGAGAATTTGGACATGTCATGAGAAGAGAGAAGTTAGAGAATTTGGACATGTTATGAGAAGAGAGAAGTTAGGGAACTTCAACATGTCATGAGAAGACAGAAGTTAGGGAACTTCGACATGTCATGAGAAGATAGAAGTTAGAGAACTTCGACATGTCATGAGAAGATAGAAGTTAGAGAACGTGGATAAATCTTGAGAAGACAGAAGTTAGAGAACGTGGATAAGTCTTGAGAAGAGAGAAGTTAGAGAACGTGGACATGTTATAAGAAGATAGAAGTTAGAGAACTTGGACATGTGATAAGAAGATAGAAGTTAGAGAATTTGAACATGTGATAAGAAGATAGAAGTTAGAGAACTTGAACATGTTATAAGAAGATAGAAGTTAGAGAACTTGGACAGGTCATGAGAAGAAAGAAGTTAGAGAACTTGGTAAAGACTAAAAAATTCACCAAAAAAGTAATAGAGGAAGACTGTGAGAAAGGTGGCTCAGTGGACTGAGCAGCTGGGATGGAACTGACTAGAAACAAACCTAGGACAGCACAAGACTGGGAAGCTTGATCGACGTGGCACATGATAGTAGTAATAATTTCTTCTAATTTCTGTGTCCCTTACACAGAGAAATATACAGGCATATACATATTCACAGACACACACACTCTCTCTCACACACAATCACACACATACTCACTACGCACACGTAAACACATGGACCAGAATATCTCTCTCTGAACCTTAAGTGCCCAGGGCACATGGGGCTTCCGCAAGGGTTTTCCACAAATGCCTGTCCTTCGCCTTTTTTCTGCTCTTGCCCAGGTGAGCCCTCTATTGCTCAACATCCTTTCTGTTGTTCTTCTCCATGTCTCTTTTGGTCTACCCTTACTTCTGTTCCCCTGTGGTGTCCATCTTAGTGCTATTTTTGGACCAGAATATGTTCTATAAGAAATGTTCTACTTCTTGCCTGGAGCACAGAGAAAGTTGTGTGACAGAGGGTAGAATATCAACGGGCCTGCCCGCCCACCCAATTCTCAACCCTTTGGAAATAAAGACCAATCAATGAATCAGTCCCTCGGAAATCGATACCAGTCTCTCTTACAAACGCGGCAGCTCGTCTCATGTTTTCAGCATCTCTTGTATGAGGCTAGGGTATGGCCAGGTCTTTTACCTGGGTAGGTTGTGTAGCTGCAACTCTGAGGGATGTGATGTGAAATATGTTGCTCTTTACTGCAGGCACTTTGGTCTGTTGCTCTTTACTGCAGGCACTTAGGTCTGTTGCTCTTTACTGCAGGCACTTAGGTCTGTTGTTCTTTACTGCAGGCACTCAGGTCTGTTCGTTTTTACTGCAGGCACTTAGGTCTGTTCCTCTTTACTGCAGGCACTTAGGTCTGTTCCTCTTTACTGCAGGCACTTAGGTCTGTTCCTCTTTACTGCAGGCACTTATGTCTGTTCCTCTTTACTGCAGGCACTTAGGTTTGTTCGTCTTTACTGCAGGCACTTAGGTCTGTTCGTCTTTACTGCAGGCACTTTGGTCTGTTCCTCTTTACTGCAGGCACTTTGGTCTGTTCCTCTTTACTGCAGGCACTTTGGTCTGTTCCTCTTTACTGCAGGCACATAGGTCTGTTCCTCTTTACTGCAGGCACTTAGGTCTGTTGCTCTTTACTGCAGGCACTTAGGTCTCTTGCTCTTTACTGGAAGCACTTTGGTCTGTTGCTCTTTACTGCAGATACGTAGGTCTGTTGCTATTTTCTGCAGGCACTTTGGTCTGTTGCTCTTTACTGCAGGCACTTTGGTCTGTTGCTCTTTACTGCAGGCACTTTGGTCTGTTGCTCTTTACTGCAGGCACTTTGGTCTGTTGTTTTTTACTGCAGGCACTTTGGTTTGTTGGACAAATATTCAGCGTTATAGTATAGATGATGTTTCAGCCTGCTGTAACAGTATATGAGTTATAACTCAGTTATTTGTCGTCAAAATTGTGACCTCTGCTTAGGCGATTTTGCAAGTACGGAGCACAATATACATCAGTGTTCTCATTGGCAACTTGGTCACGGGGTCTGGGGTTCCTTTTGCACTTGACGGGACTACTGCTTGAGATATGTTGGGGGGGGGGGTGGATGGTTGCTCGTGTTGGTTGGATCATTATGTAGTGTTCTTGTAAATGTAAGTGTTCTTTTAAGGATAACAATCTTATATCTTATATCTTATATGAAAATGTGTGAGAGAGACAGAAGGATTAAACGAATATAACATGAAATGTGTGAGAGAGACAGAAGGATGAAACGAATATAACATGAAATGTGTGAGAGAGACAGAAGGATGAAACGAATATAACATGAAATGTGTGAGAGAGACAGAAAGATGAAGCAGAACATAACATGAAAGCATATTTTCTTGTTCTTCAGATCTCCAAGTTTTCTATCCTGTTTCAGTGTCTTCATATTCCTACGCCCTGATACTTCATATTCCTGCGCCCTGACACTTCATATTCCTACGCCCTGATACTTCATATTCCTGCGCCCTGATACTTCATATTCCAGAATGTGGATGATTAGAATGTTACTGCTACAGGGACTTGCAGACTGTCAAACAAATATTGCTACAATATTTACACATTTTAATCTTATCTTATATCCTTCCCGTGCCGTTAAACGTCACATAGGGCTCGCAAAGTAGTTCGACAAGTTTACCTGTCTTCGGCGAGTCTTTCAACTTCATCAAAGGATTTTATGCCTGTTAATTTGGCCTCTCTTAATAATGTCCTCTTCAGAATTTCACGCGGTCTGCCTCCTTTTCTTTGGCCTGTTGTGTTCCACTTGATAGCTTGTTTTGGGACTCTCTTATCGTTTCTTCTCATCAAGTGACCAACATAAGTCCATCTCCTTTTCCTGATCACCCATGAGACTGGTTGTTGTTCAGTCATCTGTCTTATCTCTGCATTGTTCTTGAATTCGTTCCACTTGATGCCGAGTATTTTCCTTATGCATTTGTTTTCAAAAGAGTCTAATTTCTTGTCTATTTCTTTAGTTGTTTTCCAGCTTTCGCATGCATAAATTAGGGTGGATATTACATTTGAACCGAATAGTCTTAACTTGGTTTTTGTGCTTACAACTTTTGAATGCCATATGTTCTCAAGATACTTGAAGATTGATGCTGCTTTTGCAATTCTGATCCTAACTTCCTTTATAGTGTCACCATCCTGGTCTATGTAGCTGCCAAGATATGCAAATTGATTGACTTCTTCAATATCTGTCCGTTCTATGCGTAGTTTTCCATTTTGAGTGAGAGGAATTTTCATTATTTTTGTTTTGACCTTGTTAATTTTAAGTCCTATTTTGCTAGCCATTGAAGACAGGCTATCTGTTTTTTCTTGCATGGAGTTCACATTATTACTGATAAGATTTATATATGCATAACTCTTATCAGTAATAATGTGAACTCCATGCAAGAAAAAATAGATAGCCTGTCTTCACTGGCTAGCAAAATAGGACTTGAAAGGATAACAATGCTGTGAAAAAATTATGTAGAGCTTTGGGAAGTTTAGTTATCATTTTTAGAACAAATGTGATTGTTGTTGGAAGCTTATGAATGGGTTTTTCGGAATGATTGAGGTCAGTATGCTTTCCATTATATCACTGTGGTATATTCCTATGGCCACTCATCTCGCCCGGACGGTTTGTGTGTACATTGTGTTGATTTCTTTATCTTACTTCCCATTCTCTAACTTCCATTTTCCAATCATTCATACACATGTTGGATTTCCCTTTAACATTGTTCGATGTTACTGCAAGTTCCGAGTTCTGTGATATTTGGACTCAATGTTAAGTGCGCCATCTGTCATGTATGAGTTGTCACACGTTATGTTGGTGTTGCTGACAACGTAGTGGTCTTGTTAATGTTGCCCTGAGTTGTTGCTAGTATACAGTTACATGGTGTGTATCTATGTAAGGTTTGTGAGTTTTAGTGTTGCACTTAAGCCAGTAACTGCTTCAGATAGTACGCTGTAGCATTGAATAAAAGGAATACTACTTCATTGCAATGTCCTGTTCTCAGCTGGAAGATTATCACTCGGTCATTTCTAGAGACTGCCCAAGTTTTGTAGTTCTACAAGGGAAATAACCCGAATTATAAATGCTCATGAAAGATATTCACAGATGACCTCCCCTACGCAAAAAAAACACATACACATACACACACCACGACACTCTCACACACCCACTCACACTCACTGACCCGCACACTTACACATACCACACCACTCACCCACCACAAACGTCCTCAACAACCCCCCCCCCCCCGCCCTTCCCCACAATATGAAAGGTTACAGTGTCCTGATAGATGACTGGCGTCTGTGTAGCAGATAATGTAACAGCTGTAAACGTTCTGGACAGTGTTTCCAAAAGCAGGCAGTAACGCTCCTTATCGGGATTGGAAAGGACCCGGGACATTGGAAGAAAAGTGGGCAGCGGGGAGGGGGGCGTTGAGGTAGAAGGAAGCAGCTGACGCGGGAAGTAATATCTTCCTTCTTATCACTTTTCTAACTGATATTGAGAACATGGTGTCACTACATGAAACTCATCCATCACATTAATGTTCCTACTCCTTCTCAATAATATATTAAGGAAGTGAGAAACATGAACGAGGAGTAGGAACAAACAGCAAGGACAATTGTAGGATATTTGAACATCTCGGACCGAGTCCTGCTAGTCCAACTGAAAGGACGACCAATAAACATAAATATTATACAAGTTACGCTCCAACATCTGAAAGCTCTGAAGAAGATGTACAGCTATTTTATAATGACATAGAGACAGCACTAAAACACACAAAGTCACATGAAGTTACCATAGTCATGGGAGATTTTAATGCCAAAGTTGGTAAAGGAAGAACTTCAGACATCGTTGGTGACTATGGACTGGGGGAGAGGAATGACAGAGGTAGTAAATTAATTGAATGGGCAAGAATACACAGCATGGTTGTAGGAAACACTTGGTTTGAACAACATCCCCGAAGACTGGCATCGTGGTGCAGCCCAGACAAAAAGACGTTTAACCAGATAGACTACGTATTAATCAACAAACAATTCCGGAAAGCATTACTGACAACAAAAACCATGCCAGGAGCTGACTGCAATAGTGACCATGACCCACTCTGTGGAAAAAATAGAACAAAGCTAAAGAAAGCATGCAGTGAGAAACATCAAACTGAGTACAGAACTCCTTAAAAATTACCAAGAACTGTGACAACAATAGAAAGTTATTATAACAAATAGATACAATGCAATAGCAAAGATAGACAATGGGCATTGTTAAGAGATTCTATCCACCAAACTGTTAAGGAGATAATACCACCAAAAAAAGACGCCCCTAAAAACAAATGGATGACAGACAACATCTTAGGACTGATGGACAAGAGGAGGAGGAGGAGGAGTAAAAATAATGAGAAAAAATATAGCAAGATAAATAAAGAAATAAGACGCAAATGCAGAGAAGCAAAAGAAGTATGGTTAAATGAGCAGTGCAGACAGATAGAGGACTCTCATAAGAAAGACAGCAAAAACATGTAGAAACGAATTAATGAACTCACAGGCAGAAAAACAAAATATACCACAGGATGCCTGAATTCAAAAGAAGGTAAAATGTTAATGGGAAAAGAAGACATTGTGGACAGGTGGACAGAGTATATAGGTGAGCTAAATGGAGGAGAAAGACCAGAATTAACACCAGATACTGAAAACTGTGATGGACCATCAATACTTGAAAATGAAATCATAGATGCCATCAAACACATGAAGAAAGGAAAAGTGACTGGGCCTGATAATATAACAATATTAGAAATATTAGCGTGGTAGGGGTATCCCCTATCAAAGGAGAAATAAGACGCCTCCTTACCTCCGTCAGTCTACGGGACACCCTTGGGCAAGGTGGAGTACCCGTATAGCCCCCCGATCAGGGTGACGTGAAGCCATGGGAGCAGGTGGTGGATGGAATGAGAGAGCAGCCGACAGATAATGTTGGTTATGGTCACCATTCTATGATGGTAGGCAGATGATCTCAATGTAGGGACAATGGCTACGATCACCGACTAGTACAGTCACTGCCCGGAAGGAAAGCAATGGTAAACTATCTTCTGGAAATATACCAAGAAACCCAAGCAGCAATCATGGAAAGTCAAATAGGAAAAAGATCTGGTGGTGACGCCTCCAGGCCAGATAGATCTAATTTTAACACTGGGGAAGAGTGTGAGACAGAGGTCAGTACTAGTAATTGTGATGACGGACAAAATCCTGACGGTGTTACCAAGGAAAACCCCTGCATCAAACTAAAAAGAAAAATAAGAGTAGGAACATGGAATGTAAGAAGTATGTATGAGGGAAAATATCAAGTAATAAGTGACCAGATGAAAAGAACGGGGATACACATTTTGGGAATCTGCGAACATTGATGGAAAGGATCAGGACACTTTAAGAGCATTAATGATAATATATTTATATATTCTGGCGGAGAAGTAGGAGGAAAGAATGGAGTGGCTTTTTATTTGGACAAATCAACATCAAAAGCATTACTAGGCTACAATCCAGTAAGTGATAGAATCCTAACAATCCGACTTAAGGGCATTCCTAGAAATGTAACAATCATCCAGATATTTGCACCTACATCAGCAGCAGAAGAAGAGGAAGTAGAAAACTTTTATAACACACTGCAAACAACAATAGACCAGGTACGGAAAAATGATATTGTATTAATAATGGGTGATTTTAATGCAAAAATTGGTACAGAAAGAGCAGAAGATGAAGGACATGTTGTATGGAAATTTAGCATAGGACATAGAAATGAGGCAGGTGACAATCTAATGGCGTTTTGCATGGAAAATGAGCTAATGATCGCTAACACACTTTTTAAACAACATCCAAGAAGACTTTACACATGGACATCACCTGATGGGAAAACCAGGAATCAAATAGATTACATTTTAGTGCAGAGAAGGTGGAGGTCAAGCATAACATCAGCAAAAACTTTACCAGGTTCTGATTGTGACACAGACCATGAGTTATTAATAGCAGACATGAAGATAAAGATGAAAAAGATAGTTACGGGATCAAGACCACTCCGCTTTGATCTTATAAATATACCAGAACAATACGGTATAGAAGTGAAGAACCGTTTCGAAATCCTGATGGCTGTACAGGAGGAGATGACACCAGATGAATTGGCTATGCAGGCCAAAGATATCTTAGTAACAACAGCTAAAGACATGGTTCCAGTAAAGAAAACACAAAAGAATGGATGGATCACAGCAGGTACACTAGAACTGATAAAACAATGTAGAGAAATGAAGACGCAATGGAAAGTGACAAACAACAACAAAGATAAATATACAACTTTAACAAAAGAATTACGAAGAAACATAAGAAAAGACAAAAAAGCAATACATACAAGATTGTTGTGAAAGAATAGAAGAACATCAGAAGTGTGGAAAAGATATTGAAATGTTTAAAGAAATGAAGACATTGATGAGAAATGTCACACCTAAGCTAAATGTAATTTGTGATGAAATGGGGAGTACCTTGACAGAGACAGAGAAAATTCTAGAAAGATGTAAGGAATATTGCAAAAGAATGTATGAAACAAGACGCAACTGCAGAGAAGCAAAAGAAGTGTGGTTAAATGAACAGTGCAGACAGATAGAGGACTCTCATAAGAAAGACAGCAAAAACATGTAGAAACGAATTAATGAACTCACAGGCAGGAAAACAAAATATACCACAGGATGCCTGAATTCAAAAGAAGGTAAAATGTTAATGGGAAAAGAAGACATTGTGGACAGGTGGACAGAGTATATCGGTGAGCTATATGGAGGAGAAAGACCAGAATTAACACTAGATACTGAAAACTGTGACGGACCACCAATACTTGAAAATGAAATCATAGATGCCATCAAACACATGAAGAAAGGAAAAGTGACTGGGGCAATATTAGAAATAAAGATGCTAGAGGAGATAGGAATAAAAATAATAACCAAGTTACTGAATGACATTTACAACAGTGATTATATGCCCAGTGACCTGCTTAAATCCACGTTTATAGCACTACCAAAGAAACCAGGTGCAAAAGAATGTGATGACCACCGGACTATCAACCTCTGATGCCACATAACGAAGCTACTTCTGAGAATAATTATGAGAAGAACAAGGAAAAAGATAACAATGGAAATAGCAGATGAACAGTTTGGATTTGTTGAAGGAAAGGAAACACACAATGCCATTTATGCTTTACGAACACTAACAGAAAGAGCTTTAGAAGTACAGAAAAATCTCTACTTATGCTTCATTGATTACACCAAGGCATTTGACAAGGTGAAACATAATGAAATTATTAAAATGCTTGACGACATCAATATAGACGGCAAAGACCTGAGGATTGTAAAACATTTTTACTGGCAGCAAGAACCAGCAACTCGAGTTGAAAATAGAACTGGAAAATATCAACCTATAAAACAAGGGGTGCGACAATGATGTGTACTATCTCTAGAACTTTCTCCTCTGTACAACGAGAATATTCTAAGAACAATCATCACAGAACCAGGCATAAAAATTGGAGGATACAATATTAACAACCTTCTGTATGCTGACGACACAGTACTGATAGCTGAGAACCAACAAGACCTGTAAAATTTCTTGGATAAAGTGGCCAAAGAAAGTGAACAGAAAGGCCTTACTTTGAACATCAAAAAGACAGAAACTATTGCTATATCTAAGAAACAGAATCCACCAACATGTAGTATAAAATTAAATGGAACTGTTCTAAAGCAGGTGTAGAAATTCAAATACCTTGGAGCAGTAATAACTTCAGATGGGAAATGCAGAACATAAATTAGGAACAGAATAGACCAACCAAAGACTGCATTTCAGAGAATGAGAAACATATTAACCAACACATCTTTATCAATGAATGTTAGAAAACGAGTCCTGAAATGCTATATTGAACCTATCTTGTTATATGGAAGTGAATCATGGACAATAGGCAAGTCTGCAAAAAAATCATTGGAAGCAGCAGAAATGTGCTTTATTGGAAGAATGTTGCGAATTCCCTGGACGGCAAAAATAACTAATTAAGAATGTAAGAGAAGAGCTGGAGAGACAGAAAATCTTGTCAAAAAGATAATATAGACAATGTACTTTCATAGGACATGCAATGAGAAGAGGAGGCATTGAAAATATTATAACAACAGGAAAAATAGAAGGAAGAAGATCAAGAGGAAGACCAAGAGAAATGATACTGGAAAGTCTGACGGGATGATGTGAGAGGAGATCACCAACGGAGCTGATGGCCTGCATGAAGGATCGGGTACTCTGGAGAAGCATAATAGCCAACACAAGTCGGGACGAACTTGATGATGATTATGATCACTCCTTTTTTTTTGTTGTTGTTTTCTGTTTGTATCAAAACGTATTTGACTAAAAAGAAAAACACTTCAAGTACACTCTGTAACCAGTCAAGCGTGTCCAATGAAGTGAGTTTATGCACGGCATCGGACTAAAACCAACAGCAGGAAGCATAAAAGCAGGTGAAACATGTCACAAGGTTTGTGCTATGACTCACCTGGCTGTTTAGTTTTAGTTTCAAGATTCTTATGAAACATCTACCTTCTCGTACTTCATGCGTTGTCTGCACATTTTATACATGAAGGTAGACATAGATGTATGCTTTAGTTTTATAACAAACAAAAAGAAGAAAAGATAGGAAGAGTGGGGAAAGCTGATAAAAATAACAATGGCAGGAAGGAAGAAGAGCCCATATAAATTTTAAAAAAACATCCAAATATGTAAATTTTGGCAAAATCCTTTTTCAAGGATCACATTCAAAATCAATAAAACAAGTCGAAGCATGAAAAACAGATGAAAATTCAAACACTCAGCTTGTTTGGTCTCCTCTTTGTAAGAAAGACGTGCACAAAATCCGCTTAGGTAGACGTAGGTAAACATGAAGTGAAAGAAGGCGACTAGCTGAGAAATGAGGCAACTAACATGGCGCTATGCCCCAGATTGCCTCTGGTTGCTCCGGGTTGGATACCCACGACCTAAAAAAAACCTGCCTAGACAGAGGAAAAAAATTAATTGGGAAGACAGAATGAAGAGTGGTGGATGAAGGAAGATTCAGAAAGAAGAGAGAACAATGAGAGGAGAAGACTACTAGCTTAGAATGCTTAGAAACGGAAGCTGTCGGTGTCTTCTACTGGCTGAGGAAGATGGATAGAAATGGCTGGAGAATCAGCCTTAAGTAGCCTGGGGTGAGAAAGAGAAAGCAGGCCAGGAAAAGAGGAAATGAAAACAGTTGGGAAGGAAATTAAAATGTCAAGTAGTTGAAAGAAAGCTAAATCTATTGTTAATTCCATCTGGCTAGAAACAGCTTGTCTGGAAAATAAGATTCTGTTCCAGAGCTTTCCGAGATCGCACATAGGAAGAACAGGAGCGGATTACAGTTACAGGAATGTCTCGTTTTCCTGGACGTGCTCTTTGCTAGAAGCGCTTGGAGGCGGCGACCTCTTGCTGGCCAAAGCCATTTCCTAAGTGTAAGCCAGTCTCCCCTGTGCACATCATACCACATCGCCTGCACATAATGGCATAAATGACGTTGCAACAGGCGTATGTAAAGCCCTCCTGAACTGATAATGTGGACTGTGAGAAGGGAAGGTTTGCCTGAACAACAACGAGCAAGTATCTGTGGCCACAGCGACGTTTGGTCCCAAAGAAAGTCGTGTACGCAGACTTGAGGTGACTTTTGATTGAACAAGTATGGAGAAAGGACACATTCCTGTCTTACTCCCTTTTGTATGTCAATCCAACCCGATGTTTCACCATCTACTCTCACTGCTACTTGCTGGTCTTGGTACAGTTTGGCAATGAGGTGTACCAGATGATAGGGAAAACCATGTTGTTCATAATAGACCATAACTACTGATGTTGTACACACTGAAATGCTTTATAGTAGTCTACAAAACAATAAACAAAGCATGTGTGGTATGTGTGTATATTTTTATATACGTATTAAAATGTGTTAAAACAACGTGGATATCTCCAGATGATAGAACTAGAAACCAGATAGATCATTTTTGTATTAGAAAGCAATACAGAACATCTCTCATAGATGTAAGGGCTTATAGAGGTGCAGATGTCAACAGTGATCACAACCTGTGCATAGGGAAAATAAAACTAAAATTGAAAAGTTAACACAAGATATCAGTACACAGAAAGATAAACAGCCACAGCCTACAATAAGAAAATACTAACATTAATTTCAATCAGGAACTTGCCAATCATTCCAAAACACCCAGTGAAGTTGAGGAGATAGGTATAGATGAGTTATAGAATTCTTACAGCACAGCCATAATCACAGCAGCAAAAGCAAGCGCTGGACTGAAAAAACCAAATAGAAAAGCATGGATATCAGATAAAACATGGAAGTATATACATGAAAGACGAGCAGTCAAATTAGACATGTTGAATGCAAGAACAGATCTTGGAAAAGATCTGGCCAAGTAAAATACAAAGAAATAGACAAGAAAGTAAAAAAAGTTCAGCTAGAAGGGATAAAAGAGAATACATAGACAATATGGCAAAAGAGGCAGAAAAAGCAGCAAAAACAGGAGACAGCAAAACTTTATATAACATACAAAAGAGGCTAACGGTTACTATTACCTCTAAAGAAAGACCAATCCTTAGCAAAACTGGAACCCTATTAACATCAAGTAAAGAACAAAAGCAAAGATGGGCTGAACACTTCCAAGAAATACTCAATCGACCACACCCAAAAGAATTGTTAAACCTTGAAACTGACTTAACCAGCCCTTCAACTAAATGTCAACCTAGATGAAATTAAATTGCATGAAATTGAAACAGCAGTGAATTTAATGGCTAACAACAAAGCTGCAGGTGAAGATGAAATAACAACCGAAATGCTAAAAACTATCAATAGTGACAACATGAGACAACTACAGAGAATGTTTAACAAGATTTGGAAAGAAGAAAAGGTCCCTTCTAATTGGAAGAAAGGAATCATTGTTAAAACACAAAAAAAAGGCAACCTTAGTGACTGTAACAACTGGAGAGGAGTAACCTTAATATCAGTTGTGTCAAAAGTATTTTGCAAGGTCATTTTGAATATACTCAAAGATATAGTGGATACTGCAATGAGAGAAAAACAAGAAGGATTTCGAAAAGGGAGAAACTGTCTCGACCAGATCTTTACTCTCAGAATAATACTTGAAGAACATATTGAAAAGCAGAAACCATTAATACTGAACTTCATAGATTTTAAAAAGGCATTTGATAGCATACACAGAGATTCATTATGGAGAATTTTATGTCTATATGGAATACCATCTAAAATTGTCAACATCATTAAGGACTTATACAATGGATATGTTTGTGCAGTCAAGACAGAAGAAGGGATGAGTGAATGGTTCCAGATTGAAACAGGTGTGAAACAAGGATGTATACTGTCTCCTTTACTTTTTCGGATTACAATAGACTTCATAATGACAAAACGCTGCACAGGTAACACATGTATTGACTGGGTACATAGGACCCAACTAGAATACCTTGATTTTGCTAATGACATAACTCTTATCAGTAATAATGTGAATTCCATGCAAGAAAAAGCAGATAGCCTGTCTTTAATGGCTAGCAATTTAGGACTTGAAATTAACAAGGACAAAACAAAAATAATGAAAATCCCATTAACCAAAATGGAAAAATACACATAGAAGGGACAGATATTAAAGAAGTCAATCAATTTGCATATCTTGGCAGCTACATAGACCAGAATGGTGACACCAGAAAGGAAGTTAGAATCAGAATTGCAAAAGCAGCATTGACCTTCAAGAACCTTGAGAACATATGGAATTCAAAAGTTATAAGCACAAAAACCAAGTTAAGACTATTCGGTTCAAATGTAATATCCACCCTCATTTATGCATGCGAAAGCTGGAAAACAACTAAAGAAATAGACAAGAAATTAGACTCTTTTGAAAACAAATGCATAAGGAAAATACTCGGCATCAAGTGGAACGAATTCAAGAACAATGCAGAGATAAGACAGATGACTGAACAACAACCAGTCTCATGGGTGATCAGGAAAAGGAGATGGACATATGTTGGTCACTTGATGAGAAGAAACGATAAGAGAGTCCCAAAACAAGCTATCAAGTGGAACACAACAGGCCAAAGGAAAAGAGGCAGACCGCGTGAAACTCTGAAGAGGACATTATTAAGAGAGGCCAAATTAACAGGCATAGAATCTCATGATGAGGTTGAAAGACTCGCCGAAGACAGGAAAAATTGTCGAACTACTTTGCGAGTCCTATGTGACGTTTATCGGCACGGGAAGGATATAAGATATAAGATAAGATTAAAATGTGTAAATATTGTAGCAATATTTGTTTGACAGTCTGCAAGTCCCTGTAGCAGTAACATTCTAATCATCCACATTCTGGAATATGAAGTATCAGGGCGCAGGAATATGAAGTATCAGGTCGTAGAAATATGAAGTATCAGGGCATAGGAATATGAAGTGTCGAGGCGTAGGAATATGAAGACACCGAAACAGGATAGAAAACTTGGAGATCTGAAGAACAAGAAAATATGCTTTCATGTTATGTTCTGCTTCATCCTTCTGTCTCTCTCACACATTTCATGTTATATTCGTTTCATCCTTCTGTCTCTCTCACACATTTCATGTTATATTCGTTTCACCCTTCTGTCTCTCTCACACATTTCATGTTATATTCGTTTCACTCTTCTGTCTCTCTCACACATTTCATGTTATATTCGTTTAATCCTTCTGTCTCTCTCACACATTTCATGTTATATTCTACTTCATCCTTCTGTCTCTCTCACACATTTCATGTTATATTCTACTTCATCCTTCTGTCTCTCTCACACATTTCATGTTATATTCTGCTTCAGCCTTCTGTCTCTCTCACACATTTCATGTTATATTCTGCTTCAGCCTTCTGTCTCTCTCACACATTTCATGTTATATTCTACTTCATCCTTCTGTCTCTCTCACACATATTCATGTTATATTTTACTTCATCCTTCTGTCTCTCTCACACATATTCATGTTATATTCTACTTCATCCTTCTGTCTCTCTCATACATGATCGTGTTATATTCCAGGATCACTTTTAGTATTTCTGGAGACATGAGCTGGGAAAGCACCGGGCCAGAAGATGCGACGACACGTGAAGATATCTGCTGGTGTTTAGTCAAGCGTGGCACTAGCTAAAATGATTCTTGTACTCAAGGGACTTACTTTGAACATCAAAAAGACAGAGACTATGGTTATATCTAAGAAACAGAATCCACCAACATGCAGTATAAAATTAAACGGAACTATTCTAAAGCAGGTGCAGAAATTCAAATACCTTGGAGCAGTAATAACTTCAGATGGGAAATGCACAACATAAATTAGGAACAGAATAGGCCAAGCAAAGACTGCATTTCAGAGAATGAGAAACATATTAGCTAACACATCTTTATCAATGAATGTTAGAAAACGAGTCCTTTCATTCATTTGCATGTCCCTTTCGGAACTTTGCCTTCTTAACAGCACTCCTGTATGCCTCTCGATTGTGAGCAAGATGGCCTGCTGCTGATGCATCCATTTGCAGATCATCAACAGATGTTTTGCAGCCATCTTCGCCTTGGTCTTCCTCTCTTTCTTTTTCCCATTATGTACCCTTCCAAGACGGTCTTCTCTATATTATCATGACGATTAATGTGTCCAAAATATTTCAGTTTTGTCTGTTTAATCCTCTTTACTAGCCAGCCTTCTTCAATATTAAGTTCTTGTAGTATAGATATAAAATTGTTTCTTTTTTGTGTCCATGATATAAGCGAGTCCGAAAATGCTATATTTAACCTATCTTTTTATATGGAAGTGAATCATGGACAATAGGCAGGTCTGCACAAAAATCATTGGAAGCGGCATAAATGTGGTTTATTAGAAGAATGTTGCGAATCCCCTGGACAGCAAAAATAACTAATGAAGAATGTATGAGAAGAGCTGGAGAGACAAAAAACCTTGTCAAAAAGATAAGAGAGAGACAATGTACTTTCATAGGACATGCAATGAGAAGAGGGGGCATTGAAAATATTATAGCAACAGGAAAAATAGAAGGAAGAAGATCAAGAAGAAGACCAAGAGAAATGATACTGGACAGTTTGACGGGATGGTGTGAGAGGAGATCACCAACTGAGTTGATGGCTTGCATGAAGGATCTGGTACTCTGGAGAAGCATAATAGCCAACGCCACTCGGCACGGCACCTGATGATGATAATGATGAAGTACCTACACGTGAGATGATAACGCGTGAGGAAGAGGAACTTTGTGAGATTACGAGGCCGTGTAGTCACGTGATGGACTACGGTCCACGGCGGCTAGAAACTGCACGCTTAACAAAAAGATGGGCCTGGAGGCTAACTCCGAGGGTGCGGCAAGCAGCCAGGTGTGACGATAGAGAAGTCGAACGAGGACAATGTGTTACCTACCAGATGTGACAAGAAAGAAGTCGAACGAGGACAATGTGTTACCTACCAGATGTGACAAGAAAGAAGTCGAACGAGGGACAATGTATTACCGTCTTCTTTCACAATAAAAGGGATGGCGACTGCAATAAAACTAGTTTAAATTTTTTAAAAAGTTAGACAGAGGAGTATGTGCCGTTTTACAAAGTGAAGGAGGGAGTGAGTAAGGTGAGAAAAAACAAATAGAAAGTATGAGAATGTAGAAATGAAAAACATACAACATCCGATATTTCTGCGTGAGCCTTTTCCGAGGATTACATACACAACGAGACAACAAAAAAAAATGAAGAACTTATCTTAATGTGGCCTCCTCCAGAAGTAAAAAGCAGAGAAGTGTGTGTCATAGAAGAACACGCGGACCACAACAAATGATACCCGATAGAGCCAATCATAAAGAAGAGGTGGAGAGAGAGGAGGAAAACAAGTGGTAGAAAGGGGTGGGGGGAAACGCAATAGAAACATGATTGCCGCTAGAGAAGAAGGAGTCGAGGGGGAGGGGAAGGTGAAGCGGAGAGATAATGAATGAAGAACATAAACATCTGCAGGGAGAAAATGTGAAACTGGTGAATAGGACAAGACCCTATAAACACCAATATGTTGCCAGAGAAGAAAAGAGGGTGGCGGGAGGGAGGGGTTGCTAGGAGAAAGAAAGTAGAGTAAAAAAAATAAAAGGGAAGTAGAAAATTAAATAAGTTACAGAAAGCTGAAGATATTATTAATTCCAGCTGGGTGGAGACAGCCAGTCTGGAAAATAAGGCGCTGTTCTAGGACCCTCTGAGATCGTACATCAGCAGAACAAGAGCGGATCGCACTAACAGAGCCTAATATTAATTGGGTTTCTGTATCGTAATCCATGATTGCTGTTTGGGAAGATGGCTGCAAGACATCGTTGACGATCTGCAAATGGATGCAGCAGCAGCAGCAGGCCATCTTGCTCACAACTGAGAGGCCTACAGGAATGTTCTTTCTATCTGTCGCTCCCTCTGTCCACCCATCTCTCTTCTCTCTCTATCTCTCTTTCTATCTGTCGCTCCCTCTGTCCACCCATCTCTTTTCTCTCTCTCTCTCTCTTTCTATCTGTCGCGTCCTCTGTCCATCCATCTCTCTTATTCTTATCTCTTTCCATCTGTCGCTCACTCTGTCCACTCATCTCCTTTCTCTCTCTATCTCTCTTTCTATCTGTCGCTCCCTCTGTCCACCCATCTGCTTTCTCTCTCTCTCTCTCTCCTTTTCTATCTGTCGCTCCCTCTGTCCATCCATCTCTCTTATTCTTATCTCTTTCCATCTGTCGCTCACTCTGTCCACTCATCTCCTTTCTCTCTCTATCTAGGAAGAAGATCAAGAGGAAGACCAAGAGAAATGATACTGGATAGTTTGACGGGATGGTGTGAGAGGAGATCACCAACTGAGTTGATGGCTTGCCTGAAGGATCGGGTACTCTGGAGAAGCATAATAGCCAACGCCACTCGGCACGGCACCTGATGATGATAATGATGAAATACCTACACGTGAGATGACAACGCGTGAGGAAGGGGAACTTTGTGAGATTACGAGGCCGTGTAGTCACGTGATGGACTACGGTCCACGGCGGCTAGAAACTGCACGCTTAACAAAAAGATGGGCCTGGAGGCTAACTCCGAGGGTGCGGCAAGCAGCCAGGTGTGACGATAGAGAAGTCGAACGAGGACAATGTGTTACCTACCAGGTGTGACAAGAAAGAAGTCGAACGAGGACAATGTGTTACCTACCAGGTGTGACAAGAAAGAAGTCGAACGAGGACAATGTATTACCGTCTTCTTTCACAATAAAAGGGATGGCGACTGCAATAAAACTAGTTTAAATTTTTTAAAAAGTTAGACAGAGGAGTATGTGCCGTTTTACAAAGTGAAGGAGGGAGTGAGTAAGGTGAGAAAAAACAAATAGAAAGTATGAGAATGTAGAAATGAAAAACATACAACATCCGATATTTCTGCGTGAGCCTTTTCCGAGGATTACATACACAACGAGACAACAAAAAAAAATGAAGAACTTATCTTAATGTGGCCTCCTCCAGAAGTAAAAAGCAGAGAAGTGTGTGTCATAGAAGAACACGCGGACCACAACAAATGATACCCGATAGAGCCAATCATAAAGAAGAGGTGGAGAGAGAGGAGGAAAACAAGTGGTAGAAAGGGGTGGGGGGAAACGCAATAGAAACATGATTGCCGCTAGAGAAGAAGGAGTCGAGGGGGAGGGGAAGGTGAAGCGGAGAGATAATGAATGAAGAACATAAACATCTGCAGGGAGAAAATGTGAAACTGGTGAATAGGACAAGACCCTATAAACACCAATATGTTGCCAGAGAAGAAAAGAGGGTGGCGGGAGGGAGGGGTTGCTAGGAGAAAGAAAGTAGAGTAAAAAAAATAAAAGGGAAGTAGAAAATTAAATAAGTTACAGAAAGCTGAAGATATTATTAATTCCAGCTGGGTGGAGACAGCCAGTCTGGAAAATAAGGCGCTGTTCTAGGACCCTCTGAGATCGTACATCAGCAGAACAAGAGCGGATCGCACTAACAGAGCCTAATATTAATTGGGTTTCTGTATCGTAATCCATGATTGCTGTTTGGGAAGATGGCTGCAAGACATCGTTGACGATCTGCAAATGGATGCAGCAGCAGCAGGCCATCTTGCTCACAACTGAGAGGCCTACAGGAATGTTCTTTCTATCTGTCGCTCCGTCTGTTCACCAATCTCTCTCATTCTTATCTCTTTACATCTGTCGCTCCCTCTGTCCACCCATCTTCTTTCTCTTTCTCTCTCTCTTTCTATCTGTCGCTCCCTCTGTCCATCCATCTCTCTTATTCTTATCTCTTTCCATCTGTCGCTCACTCTGTCCACTCATCTCCTTTCTCTCTCTATCTCTCTTTCTATCTGTCGCTCCCTCTGTCCACCCATCTGCTTTCTCTCTCTCTCTCTCTCTCCTTTTCTATCTGTCGCTCCCTCTGTCCATCCATCTCTCTTATTCTTATCTCTTTCCATCTGTCGCTCACTCTGTCCACTCATCTCTTTTCTCTCTCTATCTCTCTTTCTGTCTGTCCTTCCCTCTGTCCACCCATCTCTCTTCTCTCTCTATCTCTCTTTCTATCTGTCGTCCCCTCTGTCCGCCCATCTACTTTCTCTCTCTATCTCTCTAACTTTCGTTCTGTCGCTCCCTCCGTCCACCAATTTCTCTCCATTTCTTTCTGTCGCTCCCTCTGTTCACCCATCTCTCTTTCACTCTATACTTCTCTCTCCCTATCGTTCTGTTGGTCCATCTAACACAATAATTGGTGTATAAGTATACAACTATACACAAAGCACTGCAGTAAAGCTGTGATACTAGAATGTATAAAATAGGAAAAAAGTAATAGCAGCTTTATTACTTAACGATTACAAAGTTGTGACGTTTCGGCGTGACCCTTAATCATACAAAAACATACAGGACGAAGAAATAGAGAGAGGAGATAAAGTATAGATTCACATGAATACTTTTTAAAAAAAAATAAATAAAAAATAATTTAAAAAAAATAAAAAATAAATTTTTAAAGGACTACTTAGCTGTAAATTACAAGATGTGGTTTGTCTGGCGGTGTGTGTCAGGAATGGATCTGGTAGGACGTGGAAATTGTTTAAATAGAGACCTGTGACATGTGGTCTGTGGGTTGTAACTGGGAGTGGTGGATGGGGAACCGGGGAGGGGAGAGAGAGTGACGCACTACTGGCCTAGCTAGGAGAAATTGAAACAGGTGATTGGGGAAGAGGTGTTGCAGAGAAGAGGGGTTGCAGAGAAAATAGCGGGGTTACAGAGTGATGCTGTGAGGAAGTTTGAAAAGTAAGAAGGGGTGGATTTAGTGGAAAGGTAATGTAATGATTGAAGAAGATGATGTTACGTGTAACTAAACAGTGAGTTTAACCCATGTGTTTCCAGCGTCCCATAATTTTGAATGCAGCGGTTCTCAAGTGCCAGGCGGCTTGTGTCATCTGCGTGACATTGTTTAATGGCTGTTACCAGAAAATCAGATTTGCCTCTGTGGTTGGGGCCATTGAAATGATTTGGGACTGATTTCGAAGCATGCTGGGTGATGTCGTACAGATGTTTTTGCATGCGGTCCCCTAATCTGAGGCCAGTCTCACCGATATATGTTATCCTGAGCATTGTCCACGCTTAAACATCGAAACGACATCGTAATCAAACCAGCAGATAAGACCAGCAATCTCGTAGTTTGGAAAAAAGATTTATATATCGCGGAAGGAATTCCCAACTCAGCAATACAGAATTCTATGCCCCAGCGAAAAACGATACTACCGGTTCTAATAATGACATAGTGGAAGCAACCATTAAAGACCTAATCACAGAAGGTGGCCTCCCACCCCAAGCTATTTCTCTTCACATTAAGGATAGCTGTTTAGGCACACCCACTTTCTATCTTCTTCCTAAAATCCACAAACCAGGTAACCCTGGACGCCCCATTGTATCAGCTTGTTCATGCCCCACTGAGCACATTTCTGATTTTTTAGATAGCATTTTCCAGCCTCTTGTACACAGACTACCCTCCTTTTTGAAAGACACCAACCACGCATTAACAATTTTTGATACAATCACACTCTCTCAACACCACACCTATCACATCTTTCTCCTTGATGTCTGCTCTCTTTACACTTCTATCCCACATAAGGATGGACTCTTAGCACTCCGCCATTTTCTCGACAAAGACCCTCACCCCACAACTAACACTGACACCATAATCAGACTTACAGAGCTAGTACTAAACCAAAATTCTTTCGAATTCAACGGCGAATACTTCGAGCAAATCAGTGGTGTTGCTATGGGAACGAAAATGGGTCCCTGTTATGCATGTCTATTTATGGGCTTTCTGGAAGTCAAATTATGGGAAACCTACACTGGCAGATTTCCAGAATTCTATAAAAGGTACATCGATGATGGCATTGGAATTACAAGTATGCCACATGAAGACCTTAAAAAATTTATTGAATTCGCCAATACACTCAATAAGAACATAAAATTCACGTATGAAATCTCTGACAAGTCTGTTAATTTTTTAGACATTAAAATTTCTATTGGCACAAACAGGCTTGTCACCTCTGTATTTTACAAGCCCACCGATAGCCACACCTATTTGCTTTACACCTCCTCCCATCCTGAGACCTGTAAGAACTCCATCCCATATTCCCAACTCCTCCGTCTTCGCCGCATATGTCAGGATAATTTGGACTTTATAGATCAGTCCAACAAGTTATTAGAATTTTTCCGTCATCGCCACTACCCAGAAAAGGTCCTTCGTAAAGCCTTCAACCGTATACAACTAGTGAGCCGCAAAGAAGTATTCAGGAAAAAGCCTGTTACTCCATCTGACAGAGTTAAGTTAGTACTGCCTTTCCACCCGCACGGTCAGATGGTTAAGAAAATCCTTTATCGTCATCTGCCGATAATCCAACTCGACCTCGACACTCGTGACATTTCCTCTGATCCACCCCTATTGGCATACAAACGTGAGCCAAACCTTAAGGACATCCTCGTCCACAGCCACTTGAAGCAGAGCCTTACATATGTTGGCACCAGAAAATGTAACCGCCCCCGCTGCGTTACCTGCCCTGTAGTTTGGGAAACGAAAACAATCACCTTTCCCAAAACTATCCTCACTCTTCATGAGGGATTCACATGCGAGTCCAGTAATGTGATATATGTCATCGTGTGCAAAAGATGCAGGATAACATATATCGGTGAGACTGGCCTCAGATTAGGGGACCGCATGCAAAAACATCTGTACGACATCACCCAGCATGCTTCGAAACCAGTCCCAAATCATTTCAATGGCCCCAACCACAGAGGCAAATCTGATTTTCTGGTAACAGCCATCAAACAATGTCACGCAGATGACACAAGCCGCCTGGCATTTGAGAACCGCTGCATTCAAAATTATGGGACGCTGGAAACACATGGTTAAACTCGCTGTTTAGTTACACGTAACATCATCTTCTTTAATCATTATAGTACCTCTCCACTAAATCCACCCCTTCTTACTTTTCAAACTTCCTCACAGCATCACTCTGCAACCCCGCTATTTTCTCTGCAACCCCTCTTCTCTGCAACACCTCTTCCCCAATCACCTGTTTCAAATTCTCCTAGCTAGGCCAGTAGTGCGTCACTCTCTCTCCCCTCCCCGGTTCCCCATCCACCACCCCCAGTTACAACCCACCGACCACATGTCACAGGTCTCTATTTAAACAATTTCCACGTCCTACCAGATCCATTCCTGACACACACCGCCAGACAAGCCACACCTTGTAATTTACAGCTAAGTACTCCTTTAAAAAATTTTTTTTCTTTATTTTTTTTAAATTATTTTTTATTTATTTATTTAAACAGTATTCATGTGAATCTATACTTTATCTCCTCTCTCTACTTCTTCGTCCTGTATGTTTTTGTATGATTAAGGCTCACGCCGAAACGTCACAACTTTGTAATCGTTAAGTAATAAAGCTGCTATTACTTTTTTCCGATTTTATACATGTTGGTCCATCTGTCCACCATCTCTCTTTCTCTCTCTACCTTTCTCTCCGTTTCATTAATTTGCTCCCTCTATCCACCTTTCTCAGTTTCTCTCTTTCCTTTACGTTCTATTTCTCTGGCTCTGTTCACCCAGTTATCTCCTTCCCTCTGTTTCGTTATGTCGCTCCCTCTGTCCACCCACCTCTCTTTCTCTCTCTCCCTTCTCTCTCCCTCTCTCTCACTTTTGTTCTGCTTTTTCGCTCCCTCATTCCATCCATCAAACTTACTCTCTTTTCCTCTCTCTCCATTTCGTTCTGCCGCTACCTCTGTCGTCCCACCTCTCTTAATCTCTCTCCCTTTCCTTCTGTCCACCCATTTATATTTTCCCCCCATCTCTCTGCTTTTCGTTCTGTCCCTCTTTCTATCTACTCATTTCTCTTTCTCCCTCTTTCTCCCTCTCTATCTCACTTTCGTTCTATCGCTCTCTTTCTCTCTCTGTCTACCATCACTCTGTCGTTCTGTCGCTCTCTCTCTCTCTCTCTCTTTCTCAGTCTACCATCACTCTGTCGTTCTCTCTCACTCTGTCTACCATCACTCTGTCGTTCTATCGCTCTCTCTCTCTCTTTCTCTGTCTACCATCACTCTGTCGTTCTCTCCCTCTGTCTACCATCACTCTATCGTTCTGTCGCTCTCTCTCTCTTTCTCTGTCTACCATCACTCTGTCGTTCTCTTTCTCTCTCTGTCTACCATCACTCTCTCGTTCTGTCGCTCTCTCTACCATCAGTCGTTCTATCTCTCTCTGTCTACCATCACTCTGCCGTTCTGTTGCTCTCTCTCTCTGTCTACCATCAGTCTGTCGTTTTGTTGCTCTCTCTCTCTGTCTAAAATCACTCTGTCGTTCTCTCTCTCTCTCTATCTACAATCACTCTGTCGCTCTCTCTCTCTCTATCTACAATCACTCTGTCCTTCTGTCGCTCTCTCTTTCTCTGTGTACCATCACTCTGGAGTTCTGTTGCTCTCTCTCTCCCTCTTTCTCTGTCTACCATCAATCTGTCGTTCTGTCGCTCTCTCTTTCTCTGTGTAACATCACTCTGTCGTTCTCTCTCTCTCTGTCTATAATCACTCTGTCGCTCTCTTTCTCTCTGTCTACCATCACTCTGTCGTTCTGTTGCTCTCTCTCTCTGTCTACCATCACTCTGTCGTTCTCTCTCTCTCTCTCTCTGTCTACCATCACTCTGTCGCTCTCTCTCTCTCTGTCTACCATCACTATGTCGTTATGTTGCTCTCTCTCTCTCTCAGTCTACCATCACTCTGTCGTTCTGTCACTCTCTCTCTCTATGTCAACCATCACTCTGTCGTTCTGTTGGTCTCTCTCTCTCTCTCTCTCTCTCAGTCTACCATCACTTTGTCGTTCTGTTGCTCTCTCTCTGTCGACCATCACTCTGTCGTTCTGTCACTCTCTCTCTCTCTGTTTACTATCACTCTGTCGTTCTGTTGCTCTCTCTCTCTCTCTCTCTCTCTCTGTCTACCATCACTCTGCGTGAGGGAAATATTTTTTGTCAATACACAAGTTGTATAAGTATGTTAGTTTATCTGTTTTAACAAGATACTACGCTACGCTGCACCAGTTATCACAGACACACTAACATACTTATACAATTTGTGCATTAACAAACATTATTTCCCTGACACTTTTAAACTCGCCAATGTTTTTCTTCTTTTTAAATCTGGACAGACTAGTGAACTCTCAAACTATAGACCCATATCCATTCTGTCATCACTATCAAAACCTCTTGAAAAACATATACAAAACAGCTCCACATCCAAGAAAACAATCTACTAATAGACAGTCAGTCAGGTTTTAGACCAAATTACTCCTGCCACACAGCATTAACTAAAATGACAGAAAGCTGGCTGTCTAATATAAATGATGACAACTTGTGTGGTGCTGTCTTTGTTGATTTTAAGAATGTCTTCGATATGATTGATCATGAAATTCTTGCAAAAAAGCTGGAAGGTTATAGATTATACCCTGACCTAACAAAATGTATTACATCTTTTCTCTCAGGTAGAAAACAAGTAGTTTGCTTTAGAAACAAAATATCTGGCTCGTCTGTGGTTGATACTGGTATTCCTCAAGGCTCCATTCTTGGTGCTCTTCTCTTTGCTATCTATATTAACGACCTACCACTACATTTAAAGCACTCTTCATGTGATCTTTTCGCTGACGACTGTACTGTTTACAATAGTGAATATGACATCAATAAACTACAGACAACGCTCCAAAATTATATAAACAGTTTGATTAAATAGAGTAATAAAAATGGTATGTTGATAAACACCAACAAAACAAAATCCATGCTCATCACTACAAGACAGAGACTGCAAAATGCAACTAAAACTTCACTACAGCTTTGTGCTGGGACTAAGGCAATAGAAAATGTTCATGAACATAAAACCCCAGGACTCATCATTGATCAGTATTTAACTTGGAATTCTCACGTACATAACATAACAAATTTGATTGCACAGAAAGTTTACCAATTAGCCAAATTAAACACTTTATCGACAAAAACACAAGAAAAATATACTACATATCACACATACAAACAGTCAGCCGCGCAGAGCTGCGCCGACCTGCACAGCGCGGGCGGTTGCTGTTGCGCAGGCCGACAGTTCTTTTGGCGAAAAAGCGCTCTCGAGTTCCGTGCGTGGGGAGACAGGCTTTCGCTCCCTTCCCGGACGGCGAGAGTTAAGGTGTTTCGATGCAGAAGCAAGTGGTTTGTCCGTCGAGCGAAGCATGTAAACGGTTAGCCAGCCAGGTTCGTGATAACGATGTAGTACGCTGTTGGCGAGATCTTCAGCTGCCGAGCGTGGAGCGGTGCTCTTCCCGGCCAATGAAGAAATTTGCAAATGAGGTTGCCGCGCAGCATCACTGCGGAAAAGGTGGTTGAAAGAATAAAGCGAAGCAAACAGTCAAATCACGGCACCTCTGGTCTGGAGGTCGGCTACGTCCTGAGTGCAGTCATATCGGGTGAAATGCATGAACCGGCTTGTCCAGAGGTTAAGTCACTGCTGGCTTGACTCTTCAAATGCCGCGCGTGGAGTGAAGCTCCTCCCGGTTAAGGAAGTAAATGCGGAAATAAAGGTTGCTGTGCGGCGCCAGTGGGAAAAGGTGGTGGAAAGTGAAGTTTAACCGGTATGTCCAGTAGTATCGTTACGAGAGCTATACCACGGCACCTCTGCTCTAGAGGCCGCCTACGTCCGAAATACACCTACACTGGTGAAATATGCCTAAACCGGCACACACCAGGGGTGGAACTCGATGGCTAGACATGTCATGCCACCTCCGCTCTAGAGGTCGGTAACGCCTGATAAACACCCATACTGGTGAATTTTGCCTAAACCGGCTCATACCAGGGGTGAATCTTGAAGGCTATGAATGTCACAGTACCTCTGCCCTAGAGGTCGGTCCCGTCCCTAACACGCCCATACTGGGAAATGCCTAAACCGGCTCAACCCAGGGGTAGAAGTCACTAGTGGCGAGGATTCGTCCTCCTGGACAAAAGCTCCATCCTGGTCACAACTAGGAAGGGTAGCGGCCACGACCGCAAAATGCTGAAGTCGGAGACACTGGACCAGGGAAGTCTAGACAGTCAACTACCTCTCACCCGGCGGAGATGTCTGCGTATCCTAATCACGCTGAGGTTTTCCGGTGAGAAAGTCCAACCCTGGACTGGATGGGCAACCACCTCTCACCCGGCGGTGATACACGGGTATCTCAAAACACGTCGAGGTTTTCCGGTGAGAAAGTCCAACTCTGGCCTGGGTGGGCTAACGCCTCTCACCCAGCGGGGATGCACTGATATTCCAAACACGTCGAGGTCTTCCGGTGAGAAAGTCCAACCTTAGACCAAACTGGTGCAATGAAAACCACGGTGTCACGCAATCCCGCTTCCGAGACCCACCAAGAATACAGGCTAAAGCACTGTGATACTCTGAACCCCTTGTGGTCCTTTCGTGGAACTCGTGTGGTCTATTTTGGACCACACAGGAGACCACGGGACCTAACGAGGACCACATGCGTGAATTCAGTAGGTTCACAGTGCGGTTTTTGGTGGTAGAAGTGAACGAAGAAGAAGAAGAAGAAGACTCTATCGTTCTGTCTACCTCTCTTTCTCTCTGTCTACCATCACTCTGTCGTTCTGTCTGTCTCTCTCTCTCTGTATACCATCACTATGTTATTCTGTCTCTCTCTCTGTCTACCATCACTCTGTCGTTCTGTCGCTCTCTCTCTCTCTCTGTCTGCCATCACTCTGTCGTTCTGTCGCTCTCTCTCTCTCTCTGTCTACCATCACTCTGTTGTTCTGTCGCTCTCTCTGTCTACCATCACTCTGTCGTTCTGTCTCTCTCTCTCTCTGTCTACCATCACTCTGTCGTTCTCTCTCTCTCTCTCTCTCTCTCTCTCTCTGTCTACCATCACTCTGCGTGAGGGAAATATTTTTTGTCAATACACAAGTTGTATAAGTATGTTAGTTTATCTGTTTTAACAAGATACTACGCTACGCTGCACCAGTTATCACAGACACACTAACATACTTATACAATTTGTGCATTAACAAACATTATTTCCCTGACACTTTTAAACTCGCCAATGTTTTTCTTCTTTTTAAATCTGGACAGACTAGTGAACTCTCAAACTATAGACCCATATCCATTCTGTCATCACTATCAAAACCTCTTGAAAAACATATACAAAACAGCTCCACATCCAAGAAAACAATCTACTAATAGACAGTCAGTCAGGTTTTAGACCAAATTACTCCTGCCACACAGCATTAACTAAAATGACAGAAAGCTGGCTGTCTAATATAAATGATGACAACTTGTGTGGTGCTGTCTTTGTTGATTTTAAGAATGTCTTCGATATGATTGATCATGAAATTCTTGCAAAAAAGCTGGAAGGTTATAGATTATACCCTGACCTAACAAAATGTATTACATCTTTTCTCTCAGGTAGAAAACAAGTAGTTTGCTTTAGAAACAAAATATCTGGCTCGTCTGTGGTTGATACTGGTATTCCTCAAGGCTCCATTCTTGGTGCTCTTCTCTTTGCTATCTATATTAACGACCTACCACTACATTTAAAGCACTCTTCATGTGATCTTTTCGCTGACGACTGTACTGTTTACAATAGTGAATATGACATCAATAAACTACAGACAACGCTCCAAAATTATATAAACAGTTTGATTAAATAGAGTAATAAAAATGGTATGTTGATAAACACCAACAAAACAAAATCCATGCTCATCACTACAAGACAGAGACTGCAAAATGCAACTAAAACTTCACTACAGCTTTGTGCTGGGACTAAGGCAATAGAAAATGTTCATGAACATAAAACCCCAGGACTCATCATTGATCAGTATTTAACTTGGAATTCTCACGTACATAACATAACAAATTTGATTGCACAGAAAGTTTACCAATTAGCCAAATTAAACACTTTATCGACAAAAACACAAGAAAAATATACTACATATCACACATACAAACAGTCAGCCGCGCAGAGCTGCGCCGACCTGCACAGCGCGGGCGGTTGCTGTTGCGCAGGCCGACAGTTCTTTTGGCGAAAAAGCGCTCTCGAGTTCCGTGCGTGGGGAGACAGGCTTTCGCTCCCTTCCCGGACGGCGAGAGTTAAGGTGTTTCGATGCAGAAGCAAGTGGTTTGTCCGTCGAGCGAAGCATGTAAACGGTTAGCCAGCCAGGTTCGTGATAACGATGTAGTACGCTGTTGGCGAGATCTTCAGCTGCCGAGCGTGGAGCGGTGCTCTTCCCGGCCAATGAAGAAATTTGCAAATGAGGTTGCCGCGCAGCATCACTGCGGAAAAGGTGGTTGAAAGAATAAAGCGAAGCAAACAGTCAAATCACGGCACCTCTGGTCTGGAGGTCGGCTACGTCCTGAGTGCAGTCATATCGGGTGAAATGCATGAACCGGCTTGTCCCAGAGGTTAAGTCACTGCTGGCTTGACTCTTCAAATGCCGCGCGTGGAGTGAAGCTCCTCCCGGTTAAGGAAGTAAATGCGGAAATAAAGGTTGCTGTGCGGCGCCAGTGGGAAAAGGTGGTGGAAAGTGAAGTTTAACCGGTATGTCCAGTAGTATCGTTACGAGAGCTATACCACGGCACCTCTGCTCTAGAGGCCGCCTACGTCCGAAATACACCTACACTGGTGAAATATGCCTAAACCGGCACACACCAGGGGTGGAACTCGATGGCTAGACATGTCATGCCACCTCCGCTCTAGAGGTCGGTAACGCCTGATAAACACCCATACTGGTGAATTTTGCCTAAACCGGCTCATACCAGTGAACTCTCAAACTATAGACCCATATCCATTCTGTCATCACTATCAAAACCTCTTGAAAAACATATACAAAACAGCTCCACATCCAAGAAAACAATCTACTAATAGACAGTCAGTCAGGTTTTAGACCAAATTACTCCTGCCACACAGCATTAACTAAAATGACAGAAAGCTGGCTGTCTAATATAAATGATGACAACTTGTGTGGTGCTGTCTTGTTGATTTTAAGAATGTCTTCGATATGATTGATCATGAAATTCTTGCAAAAAAGCTGGAAGGTTATAGATTACACCCTGACCTAACAAAATGTATTACATCTTTTCTCTCAGGTAGAAAACAAGTAGTTTGCTTTAGAAACAAAATATCTGGCTCGTCTGTGGTTGATACTGGTATTCCTCAAGGCTCCATTCTTGGTGCTCTTCTCTTTGCTATCTATATTAACGACCTACCACTACATTTAAAGCACTCTTCATGTGATCTTTTCGCTGACGACTGTACTGTTTACAATAGTGAATATGACATCAATAAACTACAGACAACGCTCCAAAATTATATAAACAGTTTGATTAAATAGAGTAATAAAAATGGTATGTTGATAAACACCAACAAAACAAAATCCATGCTCATCACTACAAGACAGAGACTGCAAAATGCAACTAAAACTTCACTACAGCTTTGTGCTGGGACTAAGGCAATAGAAAATGTTCATGAACATAAAACCCTAGGACTCATCATTGATCAGTATTTAACTTGGAATTCTCACGTACATAACATAACAAATTTGATTGCACAGAAAGTTTACCAATTAGCCAAATTAAACACTTTATCGACAAAAACACAAGAAAAATATACTACATATCACACATACAAACAGTCAGCCGCGCAGAGCTGCGCCGACCTGCACAGCGCGGGCGGTTGCTGTTGCGCAGGCCGACAGTTCTTTTGGCGAAAAAGCGCTCTCGAGTTCCGTGCGTGGGGAGACAGGCTTTCGCTCCCTTCCCGGACGGCGAGAGTTAAGGTGTTTCGATGCAGAAGCAAGTGGTTTGTCCGTCGAGCGAAGCATGTAAACGGTTAGCCAGCCAGGTTCGTGATAACGATGTAGTACGCTGTTGGCGAGATCTTCAGCTGCCGAGCGTGGAGCGGTGCTCTTCCCGGCCAATGAAGAAATTTGCAAATGAGGTTGCCGCGCAGCATCACTGCGGAAAAGGTGGTTGAAAGAATAAAGCGAAGCAAACAGTCAAATCACGGCACCTCTGGTCTGGAGGTCGGCTACGTCCTGAGTGCAGTCATATCGGGTGAAATGCATGAACCGGCTTGTCCCAGAGGTTAAGTCACTGCTGGCTTGACTCTTCAAATGCCGCGCGTGGAGTGAAGCTCCTCCCGGTTAAGGAAGTAAATGCGGAAATAAAGGTTGCTGTGCGGCGCCAGTGGGAAAAGGTGGTGGAAAGTGAAGTTTAACCGGTATGTCCAGTAGTATCGTTACGAGAGCTATACCACGGCACCTCTGCTCTAGAGGCCGCCTACGTCCGAAATACACCTACACTGGTGAAATATGCCTAAACCGGCACACACCAGGGGTGGAACTCGATGGCTAGACATGTCATGCCACCTCCGCTCTAGAGGTCGGTAACGCCTGATAAACACCCATACTGGTGAATTTTGCCTAAACCGGCTCATACCAGGGGTGAATCTTGAAGGCTATGAATGTCACAGTACCTCTGCCCTAGAGGTCGGTCCCGTCCCTAACACGCCCATACTGGGAAATGCCTAAACCGGCTCAACCCAGGGGTAGAAGTCACTAGTGGCGAGGATTCGTCCTCCTGGACAAAAGCTCCATCCTGGTCACAACTAGGAAGGGTAGCGGCCACGACCGCAAAATGCTGAAGTCGGAGACACTGGACCAGGGAAGTCTAGACAGTCAACTACCTCTCACCCGGCGGAGATGTCTGCGTATCCTAATCACGCTGAGGTTTTCCGGTGAGAAAGTCCAACCCTGGACTGGATGGGCAACCACCTCTCACCCGGCGGTGATACACGGGTATCTCAAAACACGTCGAGGTTTTCCGGTGAGAAAGTCCAACTCTGGCCTGGGTGGGCTAACGCCTCTCACCCAGCGGGGATGCACTGATATTCCAAACACGTCGAGGTCTTCCGGTGAGAAAGTCCAACCTTAGACCAAACTGGTGCAATGAAAACCACGGTGTCACGCAATCCCGCTTCCGAGACCCACCAAGAATACAGGCTAAAGCACTGTGATACTCTGAACCCCTTGTGGTCCTTTCGTGGAACTCGTGTGGTCTATTTTGGACCACACAGGAGACCACGGGACCTAACGAGGACCACATGCGTGAATTCAGTAGGTTCACAGTGCGGTTTTTGGTGGTAGAAGTGAACGAAGAAGAAGAAGAAGAAGACACATACAAACAAACTTAGATTACTGTTCCACAATCTGGGATAGATGCTCAGTCTCAAACACAAAAAGGTTCCACTCACTTCACAAGCGAGCATTAAATCTTATTTGTGACAAACACCCAGTACAGACTGTAGATCAACACAAACAGCTCAAAATTCTACCCCTCAAAAATAGAATCATTTATAACAAAGTTAAGTTTGTTCACAGAATTCTGTCGCACAATGCTCCGCCTTACTTGTGGTCACTGTTTACGTATAACACTAAACAAAGCCAGCTTTTAAAAAACGGTCTTCTTCCTAAACCCAGGATTGATCTGTACAAGAAAAGCCTTGCATACTCTGCAGTACAGCTCTGGAACACCCTCCCTATAATTTAAAATCCATTGGTAATACTTCATCCTTTAACTCAAACCTGTTTCATTATTTACTTGCTTGTAATTATATGCCTCCATAAAATAGTCAGCACTCTCTCAACACATGGCTCGTAAACCATCAAGTACTTCAATGACATAGTTCGAAAAGTAACTTATTAGATATTGTTAGAAATTATTTTAATGTTTGTTAAAAAAAACATATGTTAGAAGATGATTTACAATGAATTTTATTTATGCTCTCTCTATCTTCCATCACTCTATCGTTCTGTCTCTCTCTCTCTATCTTCCATCACTCTATCGTTCTGTCTCTCTCTCTCTATCTTCCATCACTCTATCGTTCTGTCTCTCTGTCTCTCTTTCTCTCTGTCTACCATCACTCTGTCGTTCTGTCGCTCTCTCCCTCTCTCTCTATGTCTACCGTCACTCTGTCGTTCTGTCGCTCTTTCTCTCTCTGTGTCTACCATCACTCTGTCGTTCTGTCGCTCTCTCTCTCTCTCTCTCTCTCTCTGTCTACCATCACTCTGTCGTTCTGTCGCTTTCTCTGTCTACCATCACTCTGTCCTTCTGTCTCTCTCTCTCTCTCTGTCTACCATCACTCTGTCGTTCTGTCTGTCTCTCTCTCTCTCTCTCTGTCTACCATCACTCTGCGTGAGGGAAATATTTTTTGTCAATACACAAGTTGTATAAGTATGTTAGTGTATCTGTAGTAACAAGATACTACGCTAGGCTGCACCAGTTATCACAGACACACTAACATACTTATACAATTTGTGCATTGACAAACATTATTTCCCTGATGCTATTAAACTCGCCAATGTTTTTCTTCTTTTTAAATCTGGACAGACTAGTGAACTCTCAAACTATAGATCCATATCCATTCTGTCATCACTATCAAAACCTCTTGAAAAACATACAAAAGTTAACTCTGCTCCACATGCAAGAAAACAATCTCGTAATAGACAGTCAGTCAGGTTTTAGACCAAATTACTCCTGCCACACAGCATTAACTAAAATGACAGAAAGCTGGCTGTCTAATATAAATGATGACAAATTGTGTGGTGCTGTCTTTGTTGATTTTAAGAATGCCTTCGACATGACTGATCATGAAATTCTTGCAAAAAAGCTGGAAGGTTATAGATTACACCCTGACCTAACAAAATGTATTACATCTTTTCTCTCAGGTAGAAAACAAGTAGTTTGCTTTAGAAACAAAATATCTGGCTCGTCTGTGGTTGATACTGGTATTCCTCAAGGCTCCATTCTTGGTCCTCTTCTCTTTGCTATCTATATTAACGACCTACCACTACATTTAAAGCACTCTTCATGTGATCTTTTCGCTGACGACTGTACTGTTTACAATAATGACTGTGACATCAATAAACTACAGACAATGCTCCAAAATGATATAAACAGTTTGATTAAATGGAGTAATAAAAATGGTATGTTGATAAACACCAACAAAACAAAATCCATGCTCATCACTACAAGACAGAAACTGCAAAATGCAACTAAAACTTCACTACAGCTTTGTGCTGGGATTAATGCAATAGAAAATGTTCATGAACATAAAACCCTAGGACTCATCATTGATCAGCATTTAACTTGGAATTCTCACGTACATAACATAACAAATTTGATTGCACAGAAATTTTACCAATTAGCCAAAATTAAACACTTTATCGACAAAAACAACTAGAAAAATATACTACATATCACACATACAAACACACTTAGATTACTGTTCCACAATCTGGGATGGATGCTCAGTCTCAAACACAAAAAGGCTCCACTCACTTCACAAGCGAGCATTAAATCTTATTTGTGACAAACACCCAGTACAGACTGTAGATCAACACAAACAGCTCAAAATTCTACCCCTCAAAAATAGAATCATTTATAACAAAGTTAAGTTTGTTCACAGAATTCTGTCGCACAATGCTCCGCCTTACTTGTGGTCACTGTTTACGTATAACACTAAACAAAGCCAGCTTTTAAAAAACGGTCTTCTTCCTAAACCCAGGATTGATCTGTACAAGAAAAGCCTTGCATACTCTGCAGTACAGCTCTGGAACACCCTCCCTATAATTTAAAATCCATTGGTAATACTTCATCCTTTAACTCAAACCTGTTTCATTATTTACTTGCTTGTAATTATATGCCTCCATAAAATAGTCAGCACTCTCTCAACACATGGCTCGTAAACCATCAAGTACTTCAATGACATAGTTCGAAAAGTAACTTATTAGATATTGTTAGAAATTATTTTAATGTTTGTTAAAAAAAACATATGTTAGAAGATGATTTACAATGAATTTTATTTATGTATATGTCTACGTCTGTAAGTGTGCGTGAGTGCTATTTTATTAGGTTATTGATTTCTTATCTTTTACCTTGAATGTAATAGTTAAATCTTACACTCTTTTGATGTCTTTTTCCTAATTTAATTTGTATTTTTGTACTAAATCAAGTGTGTGGAAAGAATGAAAGATGGAGTGATGAAGGGCAGAATGTAAGACGGGCCAGCGTGCCCAATTCTTTACCTTTGAAAAATAAAGATTATTCATTCATTCATTCATTCATTCATTCGTTCTCTGTCTACCATCACTCTGTCGTTCTGTTGCTCTCTCTCTTAACGACCTACCACTACATTTAAAGCACTCTTCATGTGATCTTTTCGCTGACGACTGTACTGTTTACAATAATGACTGTGACATCAATAAACTACAGACAATGCTCCAAAATGATATAAACAGTTTGATTAAATGGAGTAATAAAAATGGTATGTTGATAAACACCAACAAAACAAAATCCATGCTCATCACTACAAGACAGAAACTGCAAAATGCAACTAAAACTTCACTACAGCTTTGTGCTGGGATTAATGCAATAGAAAATGTTCATGAACATAAAACCCTAGGACTCATCATTGATCAGCATTTAACTTGGAATTCTCACGTACATAACATAACAAATTTGATTGCACAGAAATTTTACCAATTAGCCAAAATTAAACACTTTATCGACAAAAACAACTAGAAAAATATACTACATATCACACATACAAACACACTTAGATTACTGTTCCACAATCTGGGATGGATGCTCAGTCTCAAACACAAAAAGGCTCCACTCACTTCACAAGCGAGCATTAAATCTTATTTGTGACAAACACCCAGTACAGACTGTAGATCAACACAAACAACTCAAAATTCTACCCCTCAAAAATAGAATCATTTTTAACAAAGTTAAGTTTGTTCACAGAATTCTGTCGCACAATGCTCCGCCTTACTTGTGGTCACTGTTTACGTATAACACTAAACAAAGCCAGCGTTTAAAAAACTGTCTTCTTCCTAAACCCAGAATTGATATGTACAAGAAAAGCCTTGCATACTCTGCAGTACAGCTCTGGAACACCCTCCCCGACAATTTAAAATCCATTGGTAATACTTTATCCTTGAACTCAAACCTGTTTCATTATTTACTTGCTTGTAATTATATGCCTCCATAAAATAGTCAGCACTCTCTCAACACATGGCTCGTAAACCATCAAGTACTTCAATGACATAGTTCGAAAAGCAACTTATTAGATATTGTTAGAAATTATTTTAATGTTTGTTAAAAAAAACATATCTTAGAAGATGATTTACAATGAATTTTATTTATGTATATGTCTACGTCTGTATGTGTGCGTGAGTGCTATTTTATTAGGTTAATGATTTCTTATCTTTTACCTTGAATGTAATAGTTAAATCTTACACTCTTTTGATGTCTTTTTCCTAATTTAATTTGTATTTTTCTTACTAAATCAAGTGTGTGGAAAGAATGAAAGATGGAGTGATGAAGGGCAGAATGTAAGACGGGCCAGCGTGCCCAATTCTTTACCCCTGAAAAATAAAGATTATTCATTCATTCGTTCATTCTCTGTCTACCATCACTCTGTCGTTCTGTTGCTCTCTCTCTCACTCTCTATGTCAACCATCACTCTGTCGTTCTGTCGCTCTATCTCTCTCTCTGTCTACCATCACTCTGTTGTTCTGTCTCTCTCTCTCTCTGTCTACCATCACTCTTTCGTTCTGTCTCTCTCTCTCTCTGTCTACCATCACTCTGTCGTTCTGTCTCTCTCTCTCTTTGTCTACAATCTCTCTGTCGTTCTGTCCCTCTCTCTCTATCTGTATACCATCACTCTGTCGTTCTGTCTCTCTCTCTCTGTCTACCATCACTCTGTCGTTCTGTCGCTCTCTCTCTCTCTGTCTACCATCATTATGTCGTTCTGTCTCTCTCTCTCTCTCTCTCTGTGTCTACCATCACTCTGTCGTTCTGTCTCTCTCTCTCTTTCTACCATCACTCTGTCGTTCTGTCTCTCTCTCTCCCCGTCTACCATCACTCTGTCGTTCTGTCTCTCTCTCTCTTTCTACCATCACTCTGTCGTTATGTCTCTCTCTCTCTTTCTACCATCACTCTGTCGTTCAGTCTCTCTCTCTCCGTTTACCATCACTCTGTCGTTCTCTCTCTCTCTCCCTCTCTGTGTACCACCACACTGTCTTTCTGTCGCTCTTTCTCTCTGTGTACTACAACTCTGTCGTTCTGTCGCTCTCTCTCTCTTTCTACCATCACTCTGTCGTTCTGTCTCTCTCTCTCTCTGTGTACCACCACTCTGTCGTTCTGTCGCTCTCTCTCTCTCTCTCTGTCTACCATCGCTCTGTCGTTCTGTCTCTCTGTCTACCATCACTCTGTCGTTCTGTCTCTCTCTCTGTCTACCATCACTCTGTCGTTCTGTCGCTCTCGCACTCTCCGTCTACCATCACTGTGTCGTTCTGTCTCTCTCTCTCTGTCTACCATCACTCTGTCGTTCTGTCGCTCTCTCTGTCTCTTTGTCTTCCATCACTCTGTCGTTCTGTCGCTGTCTCTCTCTGTCTACCATCATTCTGTCATTCTGTCGCTCTCTCTCTTTCTATCTCCCATCAGTCTCTCGCTCTTCTCTCTCTCTCTCTCTGGCTAACATCACTCTGTCGTTCTGTCGCGAACAACATGGAGACTCCTGCACAATCACCACTTAGGAATACCACAACAACTGTACAGGACACAAACACAAGAACCTCGAATCATTATCCGTGGAACTTTCAGCTACAATATCTAATGCAGTTTAGTCCTGCAGCTCTGAGCCACGCGTATATGATGTCCCTACTACACAGTCAACACTCAACACCCACATACAGATACTAGATAGCTTGAAACTTCCAGCACTCTTTAACTTCTGTAGATAAATTTAACTGAACAAAAACAAAAAACCACAGAAGTTCTTACAGCAAAACAGACATTTCTTAGTGCTAGCTTACAGCTAATATTGTCATCAAGTCTTTTACAATTTACACTTACATAACGTTCATTGCATTGTTGATTTTTGTACTTTTTTCCATTATTTGTCAGTATATTATAAACTTAGTTAGATTCATTATCTCTACTAGCTTAAACGTATAACTATAATTGTATGATTGAAGTCTGACCAGTTATTTTATTTTTACTGAAATATAATATTTATAACATTGTTATAGTGACTCAGAAAATGGAGGCGTGGCTGCGACACGATGGCCTACGTGTTGGCCACTTAAATGTTTATCATTTGTTAGGAAAACTCCCTGAGGTTACACATATACTTCAACATTTTCATATTTTTGGTTTCTCTGAAAGCAGATTACATAAAAACATCACAGACAATGATATAAGAATAGATGGTTTTAATTTGATCAGGCGTGACCCAACTAGGAAGCTAGAGACAGGTTTAGTCGTTTACATTTCTAACACAATTAAATTTTGTAGAAGAGAAGACCTAGAAACATCAGAGGTTGAATGTATTATGCTAGAAATCAAAATATCAAATCTTAGTCCAATTCTAATTAGTTTATATACCGAAATCCAAATGCTTCAGCCGAGTGGTATGATCACTTTGCGACCATGATGGATGATGCTGTAACTCATAAATTCAAGGACATAATCATTCTAGGCGACTTCAATATAGATCTTAATCAGCCAAATCCTACATGGAAGAACATTTTAACATCTTACAACTTCTCCCAAATTGTTAACAAACCTACTAGAGTTGCTGAATCATCATCAACACTAATAGATCATATTTATGTAGCCCATCCAGGAAACATTACTGAATGTACTGTCCCTCATGTGTCGCTGAGTGATCACTACCCGGTCTGCTGTACGTGGTCACATAAGGGGTATAAAATACCAAAACACAAACATACGAGCATCAAATATAGAAACTTTAAAAACTTTAACTTGGAATTATTTTTAACTGATCTAAAAGCTTCGCCTCTTACGTACGTTTTCCAGTTAACAAATCCAGATGAGGCTATCGAATACTGGATCAAGATATTTCGAAACATTTTTGACAAGCATGTCCCCATCAAAGAAATGAGAGTAAAACACGTAACAAAATCCCCGTGGATAACTCCTGGTATCTTGCAATTCATGAGGAAACGGGATGAAGCCCACAAAAGCAGAAATTTCAGTAGCTATCGTTCACTTAGGAATAAGATGCAGTATTTAATTAGGCAGGAAAAGAAAAATTACTTCAGAAATTTAGTGACAGACAAAACTGATAGTAAATCAATCTGGAAAGCGATTAATACTCTTGTAAATAAAAGGAAGCAAACTGACCCACAAACACTTAATGGTGAACATACTTGCACTAACTTCAGTGAACATTTTAGGGAAGAAATTAGTATTCTAAAATCTTCATTACCGACCCCTAATTGCGACCTGAGCGTGTTGAAAACTTTCAGCGATAGTAAATGTGTAAAGCTAAAACAAATTAATACTCCTTTCCTCACAGTCGGTGAGGTTTATAACTACATCCGGTCCTTAAAGAACACTAACTCAGCAGGATGTGATGACATTAGTAACAAGATACTACGCTACGCTGCACCAGTTATCACAGACACACTAACATACAACTTGTGTATTGACAAAAAATATTTCCCTGACGCTTTTAAACTCGCCAATGTTTTTCCTCTTTTTAAATCTGGACAGACTAGTGACCTCTCAAACTATAGACCCATATCCATTCTGTCATCACTATCTAAACCTCTTGAAAAACATATACAAAAGTTAACTCTGCTCCACATGCAAGAAAACAGTCTACTAATAGACAGTCAGTCAGGTTTTAGACCAAATTACTCCTGCCACACAGCATTAACTAAAATGACAGAAAGCTGGCTGTCTAATATAAATGATGACAACTTGTGTGGTGCTGTCTTTGTTGATTTTAAGAAAGCCTTCGATATGATTGATCATGAAATTCTTGCAAAAAAGCTGGAAGGCTATAGATTACATCCTGACCTAACAAAATGTATTACATCTTTTCTCTCAGGTAGAAAACAAGTAGTTTGCTTTAGAAACAAAATATCTGGCTCGTCTGTGGTTGATACCGGTATTCCTCAAGGCTCCATTCTTGGTCCTCTTCTCTTTGCTATCTATATTAACGACCTACCACTACATTTAAAGCACTCTTCATGTGATCTTTTCGCTGACGACTGTACTGTTTACAATAGTGAGTATGACATCAATAACTACAGACAACGCTCCAAAATGATATAAACAGTTTGATTAAATGGAGTAATAAAAATGGTATGTTGATAAACACCAACAAAACAAAATCCATGCTCATCACTACAAGACAGAAACTGCAAAATGCAACTAAAACTTCACTACAGCTTTGTGCTGGGACTAAGGCAATAGAAAATGTTCATGAACATAAAACCCTAGGACTCATCATTGATCAGCATTTAACTTGGAATTCTCACGTACATAACCTAACAAATTTGATTGCACAGAAAGTTTACCAATTAGCCAAGATTAAACACTTTATCGACAAAAACACAAAAAAATATACTACATATCACACATACAAACACACTTAGATTACTGTTCCACAATCTGGGATGGATGCTCAGTCTCAAACACAAAAAGGCTCCACTCACTTCACAAGCGAGCATTAAATCTTATTTGTGACAAACACCCAGTACAGACTGTAGATCAACATAAACAACTCAAAATTCTACCCCTCAAAAATAGAATCATTTTTAACAAAGTTAAGTTTGAGAATTCTGTCGCACAATGCTCCGCCTTACTTGTGGTCACTGTTTACGTATAACACTAAACATAGCCAGCGTTTAAAAAACTGTCTTCTTCCTAAACCCAGAATTGATATGTACAAGAAAAGCCTTGCATACTCTGCAGTACAGCTCTGGAACACCCTCCCCTACAATTTAAAATCCATTGGTAATACTTCATCCTTTAACTCAAACCTGTTTCATTATTTACTTGCATTGTAATTATATGCCTCCATAAAATAGCCAGCACTCTCTCAACACATGGCTCGTAAACCATCAAGTACTTCAGTGACATAGTTAGGAAAAGCAACTTGTTAGATATTGTTAGAAATTATTTTAATGTTTGTTTAAAAAAATATGTTAGAAGATCTGTATTTACAATGTATTTTTATTTATGTATATGTCTGCGTGTGTATGTGTGCGTGAGTGCTATTTTATTAGGTTAATTACTTCTTCTCTTTTACCTTGAATGTAGTAGTTAAATCTTACACTCTTTTGATATGTTTTTACTAATTTAATTTGTATTTTTGTACTAAATCAAGTGTGTGGGAAGAATGAAAGATGGAGTGATGAAGGGCAGAATGTAAGACGGGCCTGCGTGCCCAATTCTTTACCCTTGAAAAATAAAGATTATTCATTCATTCATTCATTCTCTCCGACTCGTTCTGTCGCTCTCTCTGTCTACCATCACTTTTCGTTCTGTCGCTCTCTCTCCCTGTCTACCATCAATCTGTCGTTCTGTCGCTCTCACTCTCTCTCTGTCTACCAACACTCTGCCGTTCTGTCTCTCCCTCTCTGTCTACCATCACTCTGTCGTTCTGTCTCTCTCTCTCTTTCTACCATCACTCTGTCGTTCTGTCGCTCTCTCTCTCTGTCTACCATCACTCTGTCGTTCTGTCGCTCTCTCTCTCTGTCTAATATCACTCTGTCGCTCTCTCTCTCTCTCTCCGTATACCATCACTCTCTCGTTCTGTCGCTCTCTCTCTCTCTCTCTCTGTCTAATGTCACTCTGTCGTTCTGTCACTCTTTCTCTCTCTCTGTCTAATATCACTCTGTCATTCTGTCGCTCTCTTGTCTACCATTACTCTGTCGTTCTGTCGCTCTCTCTCTGTCTACCATCACTCTGTCGTTCTGTCGCTCTCTCTCTCTCTCTCTGTCTATCATCACTCTATCGTTCTGTCGCTCTCTCTCTCTGTCTACCATCACTCTGTCGTTCTATCTCTCTCTCTGTCTACCATCACTCTGTCGTTCTGTCTCTCTCTCTCTCTGTCTACCATCACTCTGTCGTTCTGTCTCTCTCTCTCTCTCTGTCTACCATCACTCTGTCGTTCTGTTGGTCTCTCTCTCTCTCTCTCTCTCTCTCTCTCTGACGACCACCACTCTGTCGTTTTGTCACTCTCTCTCTCTGTCTACCATTACTCTGTCGTTCTGTCTTTCTGTCTCTCTCTCTCTCTCTGTGTCTACCATCACTCTGTCGTTCTGTCTCTCTCTTTCTGTCTACCATCACTCTGTCGTTCTGTCACTCTCTCTCTCTGTCTACCATCAGTCTGTCGTTCTGTCTCTCCCTCTCTGTCTACCACCACTCTGTCGTTCTGTCGCTCTCTCTCTCTTTCTACCATCACTCTGTCGTTCTTTCGCTCTCTCTCTCTCTTTCTACCATCACTCTGTCGTTCTGTCGCTCTCTCTCTCTTTCTACCATCACTCTGTTGTTCTGTCTCTCTCTCTCTCTTTCTACCATCACTCTGTCGTTCTCTCTCTCTCTCTTGTCTACCATCACTCTGTTGTTCTGTCTCTCTCTCTCTATCTACCATCACTCTGTCGTTCTGTCGCTCTCGCACTCTCCGTCTACCATCACTGTGTCGTTCTGTCTCTCTCTCTGTCTCTCTGTCTTCCATCACTCTGTCGTTCTGTCGCTGTCTCTCTCTGTCTACCATCACTCTGTCGTTCTGTCGCTCTCTCTCTCTCTCTGTGTACCATCACTCTGTCGTTCTGTTGCTCTCTCTCTCTCTGTCAACCATCTTTCTGTCGTTCTGTCGCTCTCTCTCCACCTTGTTCTGTCGCTCTCCTGCTCTGTCTACCATCACTCTGTCGTTCTGTCGCCTCTCTCTCTCTGTCGACCATCACTCTGTCGTTCTGTCGCTCTCTTTCTCTGTCTACAATCACTCTGTCGTTCTGTGTCTCTCTCTCTCTCGCTCTCTGTCTGCCATCACTCTGTCGTTCTGTCGCTCTCTCTCTGTCTACAATCACGCTTTCGTTCTGTCTCTCTCTCTCTCTCTCTGTCGACCATCAATCTGTCGTTCTGTCGCTCTCTCTCTCTCTCTGTCTACCATCACTATGTCGTTCTGTCGTTCTGTCGCTGTCTTTTTCTGTCTACCATCACTCTGTCGTTCTGTCGCTCTCTCTCTCTCTGTCTGCCATCACTCTGTCGTTCTGTGGCTCTCTCTCCCCCTCACTCTCTCCCTCACTCTCACTCCCCATAGTCTAACGTGATCGGACGTATTTATTTTAGCTCCTACATTTGAATTTTTACCAGTGTCATTTTATAAGATTGTGACGTGAAATGGATACCATTGGAATTCACTTGTGTTTGTGCTTGTGGTGAAATATGTCAAATTTAAAAAATCCATGTAGTTTGTTAAATATTTATCCAAATGTTAGAACAGTATATATAACATATATCCAATACTGGCCTAGCCGTGACCACGCGGCTCATTGTAACTAGGTCATCGTGTGGCCAGGCGTGACTACAATGGCTGGCATAATGTATTGCATCATAAGCTGACAATGTTATCTTGTAGTAGAGACGATGATATAGAAGATGATGTAGAAGAAGCCAGCCAGACAAGAAGACGGGATGGACTGCGGCCGGCGGCTGTAAAGAATTACTCCCTGAACAAAAGAAAGGCGGTAAATACCAAGCTCTGTGGCTGCGACAAAGTCCCCGGCCTTACAATAACAAGGACCAACGAGGGACAATGCTTGGTCGTTCTTTTCAACAACACACTCGATTATGAGTGTGTGAAAAAAGTGTTCAGGGAGTACTATCACGACCACACGGAAGAGAGGGCAGATAAAAATGGTGCAAATGTGGAGGACTTTATAAAAACACCACTTGTAACTATCCACCTGTACCATACAAGAAATAAAATATTGGTTCAAGGCGGTGCTCATGATGTCGACTCTTGGTTGACAGATGACTTCAGTCGTATTCAAGATGAAGCTTTAAAACCTTTCCTGCGACTGTCAGCTACAGTGAAGCCATCTCTATCATCTGTTGCCATGAGTGACAGACCGGCCATCACCACCAGTGACGAACACGATACTGTTGCCACTGATATCAATCAAGGCGCTACCACCACCGACATGCAAGAACAATTCACCAACTGCCCCAGTGCTGATCTTACTGACAAAGCCCTGTCAGATCAGGCAAGCACCTCAGCTGAACCCACTGACGTTCAAACAATGCCTGAACACTCCACCAGCAACAGTTTAGCTGATGTGGAAAACCTGGACGACAGTGAAGCTCCAGCCCCTGAGTTCTCTCCCTCTAGCGTGGCTGATTCACCGCATGTATCTCAGCAGCCTACAGTTGTCGAGGAAAACTTAGCTACATTATGTAGCCAGAACATACTTCAGGTAGTCAAAGACCTCATCATAAACCTTATTGCTGACATGGCAGCGGAGATTAAGCACTCATTCAAGCTGGAGAATGACAGTCTCAGGGCTGAACTTACGTCACTGAGAGATGAAAATGCTAAAATGAGACTCATGATATCTGAATGGCAGAGTGAGCCACGCAGACACAGCAAGAAAGTGTTGACAAGTATTCAAGAAGTGACTGCTGACACAGACAATATGGCTGTAAATTCATGCACAAGTTCACCAGATATCAACAAAGAAGACACGCCAAAGCAAGAAGCTGCACAAGAGAAACACACCAGCACCACAACGCCTATAAAGGTAGCTCCTGAATATTTAGCTTACCCTATTGATGTGCAGATAAGTAATAGGTTTCAAGCTTTACAAGATAGCCCCATTGTATATAATCATAAAACAACAAGAACCCAAACAGATATCTCAAACAAGACATCTACTCCTCAGTCACGGTCTCATAAACATCAACAAGAACAAGATACACACAACACAGTAACAACATCAAAGATATACGACACACTTGATAATCGGAGATTCCTTACTAAAGGAATCTATGGTGAGCGGATGTCAGTTACCTCTGAAGACACTGTCTCAGTCATGCCAGTACCTGGAGCTGGTATTATAAAACTAACGCAGACACTGTCTCAGTCATGCCAGTACCTGGAGCTGGTATTATAAAACTAACGCAGACACTGTCTCAGTCATGCCAGTACCTGGAGCTGGTATTATAAAACTAACGCAGACACTGAGACGACTTGACGTAGATCAGAGAGTGACGAGAACGACCGTGCATGTTGGCATTAATGACAGCATAAACGGCCAGAATCTTCGGCCCTCTAATATACAGGACTTGATATCCACCATCAAGAAAAAATACCCCAA